>JARKHS020016531.1:0-188651 GCA_030143305.2 Amblyomma americanum | reverse complement strand
TCCTGTATACGGCACTGGTACCATCTGAACGCTGCTGAGGCGGAGAGAATACAGCAGCACTCATGATTAAAGTCGCTTTATCGGCTTTTTGGAGGCAACTTTTTTCTGCTGCCGATTATAATAATTTTTTAACATCTTTTGTTGCCGCCTTTCTAAATCGCCTTGAACTCGCTGTAAGGTTCTGTTTAGAGGTGGCGTTTTATTTGTAATTCATGTTTCAGATGCTGCTAATGGCTGCTCCTAAGCGTTCACACCTCTGGAACCCTGCGGGCATTTCACTGCACAACACTAACCAGCAAGGAAGATAGCATAGTAGCCGATGTAGAGAATAATCCCGTTCTTTTTTTTTCGTATGTATGCTCTCTTGTACCTTGCATTTCAAACAGCAGTACATAAAGGATCAAAATTTTGGGACAGCTGTGCTTGTTGCATGATTTTAAAGGCGTCGCACAGGTGACCTCTAACACAGAGACAGGATTCGTGCTATTTTTAACTGTGGTGTTTTTCTTAATTATTTTTTGATCACATTCGCTAACAGGTTCATGTGTTATAGCATAACACGCTAAAAAGCAGAAACCAAACCTTGAATCTGTTTTTGGCTTTCTGTCAATGCAGGGTGGAACAAGCTTGTACAGAAACCTACATGAACTACATTCTATAACAAAGTCGAGGCATCACATACACGAGCTGTTCCCCATTTTAGATTAGTTACGCTTCCAAAAATTCCCGCAGAATTGAATCCTTGCTTCTACAAGCTGTCTCGCTTTATTATAGCGGCTGGCTAGGCGATGAGCGCACAAACTCATTCCTTCTTACTTGCGAATTGATCGGTCATGTTGTCTTGCCCTGTCAAGACTCAATAGCTCATGTCAGCGTCCCTTCACATAAAACAGCAACGCTGCCAGCGACAATGAGACGGGCGTGTATTTTCCCAGACCTTTGTTGCTGATCAGCTTTGGCTCATCCGCTCCATATGCAAAAGCACAAGCATGCAGCAAAGGCACTTCCTTCTGGTCACCATAATGTCACTTGCGGAAAATTCTCTGCACGTGTTAGGGCGCTCTGTACACGTATGGTAACAAACCATGCTGGCCAATTTTTCGAGTAGCCACTACATTTTTGCTTCTCCACAGCCTATTGAGAAAAGTTAGCTAAAGAGTGATGAGCAGTGCGATGAAGCCCTGTCGCAAAAGTTTACATGAAAGAGCTGACTGCGTACTGAACGCGCATGAGTTCCGCAAAACAGGTTGAAGACAATGATTTGCAATTGCTCCTTTCATTGTTTTCAAATGGGCCGAATTGTACTTGTGGCACAGTTGTACTTCAATGGCTAATTGGGTCATATGTCTACAATTTTTCTGTGGCCACAACCTGACAAAGGAAAGGTGTACTTAAGAAGACACAGGTGCTTACAGCAGCTGGCCGATTTATTGAAATAAAGGTAAATTTTGTGCCAAAATTCGAAAATAGAAAAGAAAACAGAATTCGTGTTCTACTATATCGAGTGATTTCGAGACCAGCCTGTGTAGTGTTAAGTGTTACTTTATGAACTGGGAGCCGTAGCGCTCCTGAAACGTCATTTCCTTTTTCGATCATCAAACATCATTCCGGAGCACACGGTATGCCGTCAAACCATCGACTACATTAAGCGTTCCTTTCTTTTGCCCCGTTTTCGTTGTGCTAAACATGTAGAAGACATAGGCGTGGCATCATACATACGAGGTATGCGTGTGTTCATGGCTATGTGCAAACCGTCCTTTAGGCGAGACAAGCGCTAACCCCACTCGTGAACAGCAGTACATTAGTAAACATTTCCTCATAACTTCAACCTAAAGAATACAATCTTCCTATACAACCGCTGTGTATTGTAGCCTTTCGGATTGGCATATATCTTATACCGGAATAATGGCTACAATATTGCAGTAGTCCAGGAAGGTGCGTTCACAGAACTGTAAAGAATCAGATAAAATCATGCACGCCTCTTTAGCGGTCTAGGAGCCGTTTTCCTTCCAATGATTGAGCATTTCCTTGCTTGTTATAACTTCTGTGCAGAGTACGAGCACTTATCCACTGCAACTGCGAGCATTCGGGCAGCACTTACCTGCAGACAGCAGGATCACAGCGAGTACCAGTGCAATGTTCTTCATGGCTTCCTGTTTGTCACCAAGCAACTGAAGAGGTACGGCGCGGATCGACGAGCTTTTATCGCACGCTCCCAGTGTTGCCACACCGTATCTGCCACACGATCGGCAACGCCCACAGTGCCTCGCGTATCCCAAGAAAAAAGATACAGAAAAGTACAGCAAGTGGCTCTTGGGATGTTTCGAGTGTTTCTTTTTTTTTCATTTGGAATTTTTTTTTTTTTACTTGGACTTACGTGCCAAAAGGAAAGCGCCAAAGCGCCCATCAGGGTTTTCCCAAGGTAATAGCCTCACTTACTAAGAAATGTGCACGTGTTATGGTCTGGCCGATGTAGTGACAAACGATGGCATTGAACCCATCGAAGGCAATAGACGCACGGCAGGTGTAAAGCGACCACATGTAAGGTCTGCTTTGAAGTGTAGCTACTCCGCCCCAAATTTTGCGACAGCCTTGCAGTTTTAAAAGGTGAGTGTGCTTTTTTTTATTATAGCCCCGCCCCTTCTTTAAGATTCTTTACATACACAACAAGTTTTGTTTTCGTTTTCCATTTTCCTCGTTTAATTTTGTGTACCAACAACCACTTTGTTACCTTGAACCCGCCCGCCCCTCAATCCCCATATGTGTTTCTTGGGGTACTGATTCCGGCACATGGGCCACGGGAAGCAATATGACCACTTTCATGAAACGCGGTGTCCTAAATTTCTTTTTGAATAAGTCTGAAAAAAGGAAAGCGCACTTCCTGAAACGTCCAGTTCTTATTTCATTGGAAGCACTTGAAAATCAGAACGAAAGAACGCATTGCATTCACGAATCTGGCTAGAGATGGAGTATTGCAATGTGAGAGTGCCCTTCGGTAGCCATGGACTGATGATCCGTCGACGTGCAGTGCGAAGATGTCTCTGCAATACGGAGAGAGCCCCATTACTGCTAATGGAAGTCTGGTCGCTGCAGAGATAGTAACATTTTCGCAGCTACTTAGCGATTCTCAGGATGCTTCATGCCAAGATCTGCTGCGTCATAGCTATTCCTGGTTGTTATTCTCGCTCCTTTACAAAGAACCTAGGCCAGGAGAAAGCGTGTGCCAACTGTATATGAGCGGTGGGTACCCGGCGGCACTGGGGTTCGAACTCCGCGTCTCTTGTATGCGAGGGGGATACCAAACCACTAGGCGACCGTGCGGCGGCAACCGGAGAAAATAGTTTTAGGCGGTAACATAAGGAGCTAGTTCTTACTGAAACCCCGCGTCGGACGTCGTTCGGCTTCATCCGAATAAATTCCCAGGATATTAAAGAATCAGAATATAGATATAACTCGTTAAAAAGAAATAGCCGCCATTGGGCTTCGAACCCACACCATTGGCGTGCCAGGCGGACACACAACACATAGGCCATGAACGACGGCCTCGAACGTAAGCAACGTTGGTGCGACCTTCCTGATGGGGCCCCTGTTGAACGCATTGCGGTGTGTTTAACGTACTAACGTGTGTTTAGCATGTGTACTCATGTTATAATAGTTAAAGAAATACAACCAAATATATATATATTGCTGCGTGAGTGTGCCTACTGAGGGTGCTGCTATAATCATCATCACCATCAGCCTTATTTACGACGCCGACGATGACGATGATGATGATGCTAATTAGGTGTCAAAAGTGCGCAGAATGAAAGGCGGTGTTATAGTGCTTCACTGTACTGAAACAAATGATGTGTATGTGTACGAGTACATAGTGACGTAGTGTGTCGTTCATTATAACCTAGATAATGATTGGTGATTGGTTATTGACATTTGCAGGACAGATATTTATTTTTCCGGCCAACGTCTCTGCATTTCCCGTTAATAAACCCTCTCTCTCTGATTGGTACTGAGTAAGTTGATTGGTAATTGGAATTGTAATCGATGAACGTGCTGGGTAATGTGATTGTGGATAGCTTATAGGAGAGAAAGTAAAAAGAAAGGGAATAAAAAGAGAAAAAAGGTGCAGAAGGCGCAGCTTAAGCGTCCAACCTAATTTTTCCGTATTTCTTATTAAATTAACCGCCCCAATGTGACAGCCTTGAGCACCGCCCTCAAAAAATGTACCAGCAGAAGTCGACTTAGTGCGCCAGTGTTTGCTGATGCCGAAATGCTTCCATGTACTTAATTGTTAAAGCAGGCTCTGAGACCTTATTTCCTGCGTGCTTAAATATTCGCGGTACGTATAATCATGCGTTGGAAACAAACGATCAGGTCTCAAATAGAAAGCAGATGGTATTTTTTTTTTAAACCCGTACTTCTTGCGAAGTCCGATGTGGCGCGCTCGGAAAGCGAAAGCATGATTTTGGTTTTTGTAATAAGTGCTGAAATAATGCGTACATGGCAGAATGAATGTCATCACGATCATCATCATCAGCCTGACTACGCTTACTGCAGGACAAATGCCTCTCCCATTGTCTCTGCAAGTAAACCTTTCTTTTGCCAGCTGCTGCCACCACATCCCGGAAAACTTCTTAATCTCCTCCGCCCGCCTAACCTTCTGCCGTCCCCTGATAACGCTTGCTTTCTCTTGGAATCCATTCCGTTGCCCTTAAACACCAGCGGTTGTCTTGCCTTCGCATTGCATGCCCTGTCCAAGGCCATTTCTTCCTCTTGATTTCGACTAGGATGTCATTAACACGCATTTATTCCCTGACCCACTCTGCCCGCTTCTTGCTTCTTAACATTACGCCTATCATCTTTCTTTCCATAGCTCGTTGCGTTTTCCTTAAATTAAGCTGAACTCTTTTTGTTAGCCTCCACGTTTCTGCAGGTGCACAACAAATACAGCTGTTGTATACCTTGCTCTTGAGGGATACTAGTAAACTGCAATTCATGATCTGAGAGAACCTTCCACATGTGCTCCACCCCATTCTTATTCTAGGCATTTCCCTCCCATAATTGGGATCAGCTGTCTCTACCTGCCCTAAGTAGACGTTTTTTTTTTACCACTTCCTGCACCTCGTTGCCAATTGTGAACTGCTGTTCTCATGCGCGACTGTTGAAAATTACTTCGATTTCTGCATGTTAATTTCAAGACGTACCGATCTGCTCAGCCTGTCTGACTGATTGATAATGCTTTGCACCTGATCTGCTGAGTGACTAAACTGGGTAATGTGATCAGCGAATCGCAGATTATTTAGGCATTCTCCATTAACTCTTATCCCCATCTGTTCCCAATTCAGGCCTCCGAATGCCTCCTGCCTGACGTCCTTTCTTAATGGAATTTTATTGCTGACTTTATGGAGGACTATGGTAGCTGTACAGTTGCTATAAAGAACTTCCGCTATTTCCACATAAGGCTCTTCTACACCCTGATTCCGCAATACCTGCATGACTTCCGAGGTTTCCTCTGAGTCAAATGCTTTCCCGTAATCATTGAAAGCTATATACAGGGGTCGGTTATAATCTGCTTTTCTCTAACACCTCATTGATAGTGTGAATAGAGTCTTCTGTGGAGATCTATTTTGTCTCTACGGATAGACGCAGTCAAGCTTTGGCGCTTCTTAATCACATCTTTCGTCTCATGAAATAGCTTGCCGGTATCTTGTCGAACCATCCTACCACCTACTTCTACTGCGGACTCCTAATGACAGCAGTGAGATTATCACCATTGTTTAAACATTAAGATCGTCTACCTCAGTTAAAGCCGTATATCTGTTTTGCAGCGATATCCTGAATTCCCCTATTTTTCCTCTTCCCGATAACTCTTGAATGTACTTTCTCTTCACTGGCTTCTTCCGCTCCCTCTTCAAGTCTAAGTTGAAACTCGAGACCTTACCATTCCGTGGTCGCTACAGCGCACTTTTTCGATCACGTCCACATCCTGAACGTTGCCAGGTTGAGCGCATAATATGAAGTCGATTTCATTTTTAGGCTCACCATTGGGGTTTTTTTCCTGATCCACTTCCTTTTCTCTCGTTTGCGGAAGAAGGTATTCATGATCCGGAAATTATTTCTATCAGCGAACTCTACTAATAACTCTACCCTGCTATTCCTACAACCTATCTCGTAGTCGCCTACAACTTGATCGCCAGCCTCCTTCTTTCTCATCTTCGCATTGAAGTCGCCCATAGGTACAGAGTACTGTGATTTTGCCTTTTTTAATGCTGATTACACGTCTTCATAGAAGCTTTCAACTATCCGGTCATCATGGCTGGATGTAGGTGCGTAGGCCTGCACCGCTTTCAGCTTGTACCTCCTATTGAAATTAATTACGATAGCTGCCACCCTCTAATTAATACTCTAGAACTGCTCTATGTTTCTAGCTATATTTCCTGATCGATGAGGAATCCCACACTTAGTTCTCGTCTATCCGCTAATCCGCGATAGCACAGTATGTGCCCGTCCTTTAGTAATGTATACGCCTCATCTGTCCTCCTAACTTCACTAAGCCCTATGACATCCCATTGAATGCCCGCTAGTTCCTCGAACAGCACTGCTAGGCTAGCCTCACTAGATAAGGTTCTGGCGTTAAGCGCTGCCAGGTTCCGATTCCAATGGCGGCCTGTTGGGAGCCAGAGATTCTTAGCACCCTCCGCTGTGTCACAGGTCTGACCACCACCTTGGTCAGTTGCTCCGCAGCCACTAGGGACTGAGGGCCAAGGGTTAATTGGTTTTTTCATGGAAGGTTGTTTGTCGCCAAGTGCGACACCATTGTGGCCAAGTCCTGTTCTCGTGAGTGAGTGCGTTGTCGGTTCTCGTGACCGAGATCAGGCCGCAACCCAGGCCTGGATATGGCATTCCATCGACACGAGAACTTTCATTTCTTTAACCCGGTGGAGAATTGCACGGCCCCGGGATTCGAGCTCCAATCCACTTGCACGCAAGGCGTATGCTCTACGTCTACGCCAGTCTTCCTAAGCAGAGAATCATGTTGAGGGCAACTATCTGCAGTCCAATCCCTTAGCAAACAACCTCCGCCTCCACCTTCAACTCCTAGAGGACTTCGCTTTCACACAACCCAGAGGTGCGTCGGCTCTTACTTGAAGGCACTAGTCCCAGCGCTGAATCCTTTCACGGTTTTCGCAACCGTGGTTTTCGCGGTTTCCGGTGGCATTTACTCTTGGAGTATGTAACCTGGAAGCAGTTCCCTTTTGTCTTCCTGTGACCTCCTCCCATCCGCCAAGGTGCGGGTGTCCGGAAACCTAATTCGGGAGTAAAAATTGGTGAGATGAAGCCAGGCGTACTAGCCGTTACTCGGTATTACTGCCTGTCGTTCTCATATCCTCGGTGCCAAATGGGGCCCCTAGCTTGACTTGTCACTTCAACCTTTTTCGCGGTTTTCAAGCAAAGGCGACGTTCCCAGTACCCAGGCTTGATTGGTGGAGAAATTCTAGATGCCCGTGTACTGTGCAATGTCAGTGCACGTTAAATAACCCCAGATGGTCGAAATTTTCGGAGCAATTCACTACGGTGCCTCTCATAGCCTTAGTCGCTTTGGGACGTTACACCCCCAAAAACCATAAACCATCTTTAGGCAGCGTAAGTTCATGTCGTGCCATTGCATGGTAAACAGCATGGTGGCGCACCTATATTTGATGAATAATAGGTCGTCTTCCGCAGCATCATTCCTTATCACAGAGAAATTACAGTTGGGCCATTGATAGGGCAGTGCAGGTTAAAAAACAAACATGAGCATAGCCACAATCCTACTACCAAAAATGAATATGCTTCTTGGCGGCAAAATGGAGTGGAAGTGGCTTAATTTGCCTGTATTGACTATTTGCACGCTTTTACCACTAGATAGAAAATAATTTCAAGTACTTCGCGAATTTTTCTTTGTTTCTTTACATCTTCAAGTACATGAGCAAGTGCAGGGGCAGGAGAGGCAGCCAAGTTTAGTAGTTTTTTGCGCATCATTAATTGTATGCGCGTAAGCAAGCATCGTTCATTTTATCTTAGAAAAAGATATTTCATAGTGAGTCGAATGCAAGTGATAATATAGCTCATCTGCAGTTTGGATTTGTTTTTATCGGCATTATGATTTTTGTCCGCGTTTTATTCAGTGTTGATTTAGACGTTGTCGTGACGGCTAGTGCCTCCCATATGCATCCTGCTTGTGCTTCCCTTATTTTCTTTCAGTTGCGACATTATAAATTCTGCAAAGCTGTACAGGTGCGCATTCCGTTTGGATTCACACTGATAAACGAGTTTGTAGGTGGTGCCTGTGCGCAACTCCTGCTTCTTTTCATTGTATACTCGTGAGTTTCCGCTGTTCTTTAGAGAACAGTTCGTACTGAGATTTCGATGCACGATAAAGAACCCAGATCTTAGCCCATAGGGTTCCTTGGGCCCGTACTTTGCTGAGAGGCAAAAACCTATCGGCGGCAGCGGGAGCCTTGTGATATTGTTTTGTCTGTGCGTGTCTTATATCACTGGCTGAGTGAAATATTGGAGAGACTTCTTTCCTTGCTCGTTGCTGTTGACGTTTGGCCGCGTCCACGGTGGTCTCGTCTCTCCTCCGAGCACAACATACTTGGTGTTGGTTGGCGTCAAAGGAATGACACTTAGGAGCGTCGATGGCACGGTACATACTGATTACACTCCGGTCTTCGGGGAGCGAGCTGCTAACAGCCGCCTCATTCGTTGCCCCTGATTGGGTGCAGCTTGTTAATAAGTTCTCGTCTATTTTGCACAACCCCAAATTACTTTGGCAAGGTATTAACGCCATCATAGGGAACAAGAAAAATGATCTTCCATCTGAGCTAAAAATCAATGGGGTGAATTATGCCGGCATGTCACTTGCGAATAAACTCAACGAACAATTTTTAGCTGCCGGAGCATACCAGCCTTCAGTTAGCTGCCATTTAACTCGGACTGTAGACACTTATTTTTCCTCCTGCAGCACTGATTCTATATTTCTGTCCCCCACTTCCGCGGATGAAGTTGTTTCTATTATTTATGCCTTTAGAAACACGTGCTCACCTGGAGACAACGAAGTAGCTGTTTTTCCTATCAAATGTGCAGTTATTATTATCGCTGGTCCCCTTACGCATATTTGTAATAGAATGCTGCTCTCTGGTGTATTCTCTAGCAAATTAAATGTCGCACGTGTTGCCATGATATTCAAAGGTGGCAATAAAAATGACCCGAACAATCATCGTCCCATTTCGTTATTGCCTCTTTTTTTCAAAATTAGCTGAGCGTGTTCTCTTCAGGCGAATAAATAACTTCTTACAGACTAAGCATCCAATCTGTCCCCAACAGTACGGTTTTAAGGCCGGTAAATCAACTCAATCAGCTCTTTTAGATATTAAAAACTGTATAATTAACAATTTTGAGAATAGGCTTTTTTCTGTTGGAATTTTTCTTGATTTGTGCAAAGCCTTCAATTCTGTGAAGCATTCAATACTACTTCATAAATTAAAGACTTATGGGATCCGTGGAGTTGCAAATGCACTTTTGGAGAGTTATCTAACTGCACTTATCGAGTACACTCAGATTCATGATGCAAAATCTACTTTTGGCAGATAAATGTCGGTGTCCCTCAGGGTTAAAATTTAGGACCACTTTTATTTATTTTATACATTAATGACATTGTCAACATTCCATAAACTCCTAATATTATTATATATGCTGATGATACTAATGTCTTTTTTTCTGGCTCCAATCTTCAAGTACTTGAACGACAATCTAATGCCTGGCTTAACGAGTTAGCGGTTTGGCTCTTTGTTAATCAACTTCAGTTAAACGTCAGCAAAACAAAGTTTATGTTCTTTCATACTAAACACAAACCTTTAGATCTTCGCGTCAAAACTAGCTTTTAATGACTTGAACATCGAGCAAGGCTATAGTTGCCGCTTTCTAGGTGTGTATTTTCGCAGTGATATGGGGTGGACAGATCATGTAAACTGCAGTAGACTAAAAATGGCCAGGTCTATTTGTGTTATCTATCGTATTAGGCATCGACTTCCACTACAGGTTAGAAGACAATTATACTTTGCCCTTGCTCATTCCCATCTTGTATACTGCAACTTGGTGTTGGGAACTTCCAACAAAACCGATTCGTATAAATTGCTTTCTCTTCAGAAAAGAGCTCTACGCTCATTATATTCAAGCCCAGTTGTCGAACATAATCTTTTCGAAACATTTCATGTTCGGAATTTCTTTTATTCCTACAATTTGAGTTTAGCTGTTCAGAGTTTTTATAAAGTAAAACATAATTTCAGGTCTTTCCAATAATTCAAGAAATGTTACGTATGGTTATCCACTGAAAGACCTAGAACAAACTATGGAAAACAAACTATAGATAGCCAAATTGTAACATTGTGTAATGCTTATCAGTCTCTAATAAAAATCGTCGTAGAAAGTCATAGTGTATCTGCTTTTAAGAAAAACTTTTCTTAAAAGCAGATTCTTTTTCCTGTTTCAATTCAGCTAACCTTGTATATTTTGTCTTTTGCGTTGCTTCCTTTACTGCCGAGTGTGCATATCGTGTTTCTGCCAATTACTGTTTATTATCTTTGCATCGTTTTTTCAGTGTTTGCTATTTCTATTGTATAACTTATGTTGCTTGTTTTGAAAGTGTCTTTTTTTTTGCCATGCGGCCACTGTTCGATGTATTATTCGGGGTGTAGGCCTCGTCAGGAGGTTTTCCTCGTCTTCCTCCTTTTGCCTCACCTCGAGGGCATATTGTATTAAATGGCCAAATAAAAATACTACTACTACTACTACTACTCGTAATTCTCTCGACCACCACTCCTTTCCCTGTCGCCACCATTTCCCCCATCAGGTAATGAGTTGCTGTCATGTCTCATTACTTTAATTCGCACGTGTGCGTCCAGGCCATGTTTGGCGCTATTTTTCGTGATGGCAGTACATGAGCAGCGGATTATTTTGATTGATTCGATTTTATTTTTATTCAACATCAGGTGATGTTGGGTGCACAGGCAAAAAGCCAGAAAGGCTTGACAAGGCCAGTGCACCCATTCTTTTCCAGCAGGGGTGGCAAATAATATGTTGCACAACCTGAAAACATACAGCGATAAAAATACAGTGGGAAGGCAATGGAAGATTACAAAGCATATATAAGCCACTCGTAGACCCCATGTTTGCATTATCAGGAAAAAGCAAAACATAAAACGGTTTCTGTCGTATTAGCAAAAAAAGAGATACAGAACAAGCATGACTAGTTAATAAAATAAGTACAATTAGAAAACACATACGTTATCTAAGTAAAAATATCGCGCAACTTTTTCATGGACAATCTCTTAACATGTATGTCATTTTGTAGTAGTTGATTTATGGTAGTTGGAAAGGCGAACTTTAGCATCTGTTTCCCATAATTGATACGGCATTTGACAACTTTCCTGAATTCAGGTTGACGTGTGGGGTATGAAGCTTTGTTTCTATATAATTCGGCTAATTCAACCAGGGTTCGGATATGGTTTATGACATTTGACCTGTAACATTTGCATAACCTAAAGCCATGCATGGAGTCCTCACGAGTAACGTTTACTTTTTTTGAATAAGTCAGATGTAGGATTTTGGTATGGCACTTTACTTATAATTCTAATAGCACGTTTTTGCAAGACTGCCAACTTGTGCATGTTTTCTGCAGTTGTAGTGGCCCACACTAGGATGCCATAGTTAAAGATAGGAAGAGTGATTTAAAAAGGAGGGTATTAACGGATGTGGGTAAAGTCGGGCAGTAGCGACGTATATGGCCGATGGTGCTAGATAATTTACCGGACAAATGTTCAATGTGTCTATCCCATGATATGTTTTCAGTAAAGTAAACTCCTAAAGTTTTATAACAGGGTACACCTTCCTGTACATTTTCGTTGAGCAGGAGGGGAGGCAGTCCAATATCCGCGTTTCGTGTGTGAAATATTGCTGGTTTTGACTCATTGGTATTTAACTTTAAATAGTTGTTACATGCCCAGTTGTTTACTTGCGAAAGGGTGCCATTCGCACGGGCACTTAAGTCTGAGCCTTTGCTTCCCGAAAAGAACATTGCTATATCGTCTGCATATAATATGTATTTGTCAGGTTCACCTATGTGCACAATATCCTTAATATGTAACATAAAAAAAAACAGACCAAGAATACTACCTTGGAAAACGCCTGTAGTCACAGCTTTAACATGTGAGAAGTGTCCATTTATATCAACAAATTGTGTGCGGTGCTGTAGACAAGATGATAATAATGACAAAGCCTTACCACGAATCCCGTGATAGTTAAGTTTCTGGAGCAATATTTGATGATTAACGGGATCAAAAGCTTTGCTGACGTCAAGAAAAACACCTGGTAATATACCTCTGTTCTCAAAGTTTTCCAATATCAATTCTTTTTGACAGAGAAAGGCGAATTCTGTTGATCTGTTTTTTTCGAAAACCATATTGCGACGGGCTTATGATACTGTAACGGTCGGTGAAGGATGTAAGTCGCTCAAGAATCAGTTTCTCAAAACCCTTTGAAAATATTGGCAAAATTGGAATGGCACGATAATCACCTATTGAAATGGGACTACGAAGATCATTAGACTTCCTTGCGGAGGGAAATAATTGAAAGCGAAGGTGTATTTCTGCGTTCAGCTAGCTGTGCAAATCGAGAGGGCGCTCAGCAAATCCGATACCATTGCACGAATTTGCTACGACTGAACTATGAAACCAGTTGGCGAGAAGAATTTCTGTAGAAACCGAAGTTATGTTATGCAAACCCCAGTCACCTCCGCGAGGTGGCGAAAGGGGAAATAATTTTGAAAATTTTGGCCCTTCAGATTGAAAACGATTATGGTTTAAGTAGCACGAATGACGGGGAAGGAGAAAAAAGGAAACCACTATCACGGACGATCAACTGACACTGTTTTTCATATATTCGAAGATTCGTATAGTCGTTGTACAATATGAAAATAAAACAATAAAAAGGGGAAGTGAACAAATAGTCATGACGAAGAAAAACGACACCTTCCCAGCGCGGTCGCTAATATCGTGATAAGGTAGGTAAAAAAGAAACGACAGACTAATAAACTGTAAAAAGCAAGGAAAAGAAAAAATGTGTGTACAAATGAGAAAAAAGAGCCAATTCGCTGCGTGGCCCAAATCAGAAGACTAATTATCAAGAAGTGCGACTTCTTTCGTAAAAATGGTTCGGTCACAAACGCTTGTTTTTTTTCTTTTGGATGATGAAGGCTGCCCGATTCTTGCGTGCACTGTGTTTATAATGTTTCTTTCTGTTGCGCGTTTGATTTAACAGGGGAGATTATTCTTTACAACGGCCTCAACGTGGAAAAGAAAACCCTAAACTTGTTGCAACTTCAAGTGAATAGACGATATGCGAAACTGCTTGGCGGTCTGGCAACAACGCGCCCACAGCTTCCGGTTTCCATTTTGCTTCGAGCTCGTCGAGCTGGTGCGTCGTTTGCTATCCGTACTTTCTGATATCGGTGCAGCTGTAGCCAATGTAGCCAATGCCTTAGTTGCTTTGCTGCTTGCTCTGCTCACTTTTTACCAAATGTAGGCGCTTTTACTCAGTGTCAGCACGCTCCTATGGCGTCCCCAGCATCGCTTGAAGTTTGGCGCTGATCATGGCTAGAATTAATCGGCAGAGGAAAGTTGGTTGGAAAGTCGAACTCTTTGCCATTGTCGTTTTAATACTCGCTTTTAAGTACCGGTTCAAGTGTTGAGCATTATCAACGCTGTTTTTTTTTTTCAAGTGGAGGCGCATTCATCCGGTATGGTACCAAGCGGTGATTTTGCGTTGAGTGCTCAAATGTGTTGACCAACGTCTGTGGCACTGCGAACTATCGTGCGCGCTGACGCTATGAGCTGCGTGCACTGCGATACAATCACACAGGACCCTCGGCCAGCTGCGCATTTTCATTCCCTTAACTGCAATGTGCAATGCATGTCCGAGATTTTGAACGTCACCGTTTCAAAGCTGTTGCCTGCGTTGATTCAAACAGGCGTACAACTCATTGGAATTGCGTCATGTAGTGAATACTTCCCTGCCCACAGTCCATATCAACAAGTGGATATCCTGAATAATTAACACATTCACACCTCAGTTTTTATACATACTGTTTATCACATCACAGAGACGCAATAACGTGCATAACATGAAGAGGCGATAGCATGGTATTAAAGAAAAACACTTGGCACCTTGCAGCCGCTACACGGCCGAGAGAGCTTTCTGGTCCTTCTAAAAGCAATTGAACTTGATAAAACTCATGTGAACACCCCAAAAACTAAACAATAATCGGCGTATGGTTCTTTGAGTGCGCTTAGTTTGCCACAGCACGAGCGATCGAGATTCGTAGATGGAGCGCACTTAGTACTTATGGCCTCGATTTGCTGACAAATCAAAGAACGCGCTTCTTCGCGACTGGATCACATGATTGAACAACACAGGCCCATGACGGCTGAAACAATTTTCCTCCTCTATTACGCTGTGGAAGTACGCGTCTATATGTTCACGTCCGACCAACTATGCGCTATTAGAGAGTTAATAAATGCACAAAATCTACTCCTAATTTTGATCAGAGAGAACGATGACTCTGATCCGTAACCTAGTTCGAATGCAAATCACCTTTAAAGCTTCGTGAAAAATCAGCGCAGAAAGCGAATGGTGTGCACTAGTCAGCGTGCTGACACGTGGCACCTCGCGCGACATTTGGTGTTATTAAAACGTTAGCACAGAGTTAAAAACATTAAGGGCGAGATGCTGAAACGTAGCTGCTTCACGCACGCATCGTGTTGTCTGTGCAGAGCACACACCGTACCGCAACAGTCCATCGGCATTTCACATTTCAAACGGAGCGCAGCCGTCTTAACAGAACGGTGGGCAGCGGTTTCGTTTTCTCGACCGAACCAACATGGCGGGCCTAGTTTTCGGAGCGCCATGAGATGGCGCTGCGAATTTCGCGTATCCTCTATTGGTGTTCTCTTTCGCCCTGTCATCAGTAGAACATACGACTTGCCCCAAGGCAGAGTCGTTTCTAATAACGTTTGTCTTGCATAGTGCTAACCGCTATTTGTCTTCTATGTCACACACTGTAATTTTAGATTTGTCCGAGTTAACCCGCTTACTTACGGTGCTGTACACCGACCCCTCCTTGTGGACCACTCGAGGAGTGCCTGAAGTGCATAATGCAATTTGTTTGTTTGTTTAAATTTCGCATTTAATCTGAAGATCTGGCCCCGAAGAAACTGAAGATCTTCGAGGTCAGTCCAAAACTGCTTAAGGATCTCTTAAAGTTATTACGATGCCGCATGCATGAAATAAAACATGTTAGGCAAACATTAGCGACGTTTGCCGTAGTTTATCAACTATGAATTTTTCTTGCCGTATGTTTCGTTTTCAGGGATTAACAATAGAGTTAACGCGACCGAATTTAACAAGCGAACATAGGCATTCAACAAGTGCGCTGAGGGCGCGTTTCGCTTTAAACTCGCGGCAAGTAGCGCGGCTTCGCCTTCGGACGCTTGTGCAGACTAAGCAAATACAATAGTGCGCCATGTTTAGAATCTATGTGAAAAAAAAAGCAAAGCGAAGAACCGACTATGCAAAAGAGAGCATCACATCCACACCCATTCGTAAAGACGCCCTGAAACCTTGGTTGGCAATGCAGTAACTAGCGGTCAGAAAATACTTAAATCGCGAACAGTTTAGCATATCTTGATAAAGTGCACTAATGACGTAGCGGTAAGTGCTTAAACAGGCCCATGGTTTTAGACTGCTTTGAAAGTCGCTCACCAGCCCAAGCGCACTATTGGAGGATTCAAATTTGAAAGTTGAAAGTTGGGTGAGGGAAATGTGGCGCCCCTTGTTGCGCCGCGCCTGTTGGGCGGGATATTACCGAGAGGACCTCTTCAGAACATGCAGCCAGTCGTGCTACGATCAATTCAGTAAATCAGCCAAATAGTCACCTTGTCGACTAACATGCCTTCGTTTTCCCCTTAGTTGCTATCTGCGTGCAGGATTCATCGGCGAAATATGCGCTATGTTCAAAAAGCGTTGGTTTCAAGCGACGCAGAACTCCACATTTAAACAAAATCTTATTGAAGCACAGTGTTTCCAGCTCCAGTTTCATTTTATTTTTTCAGTCTACATCTTACTGGCTATTCATCTGCACGCAGGTATAAGGAAGCTGTAACCGTGTGATAAACAGTTTTTCGCCGTAAAGTTAATGATCGTGCTTTTGGAAAGTGTTGGATTTCCTGGAAAGAAACTTGCCACGATCACTGTTTTCTGCACGCTTTATTGAATCAAGTAACGTTACATGCTGCTGCCTTTAGAATTTGTTGATAAACCAAGTACCTCCAGAAGCACTTCGTCAGACGCCTGCAAACAATGGTGCAATTATGAGTCAGAAACAAATGGAAAAACAAATGCACACCTAACGTAGAGTATGATGATGATGTGCTGAACAATCTCTTGGCGTTCACGTGTATAGGCCGCTTTTATTTAACGATATACGCTCAGAAAGAGATTGGACCAGTTTTACCAGATATGTAAGAAAGTGAGGAAGGCGGATGTTGAGTTAAAATATTTGGCGTTGCTTATTCAAGCAGATTAGCTATGGCAGCCTCACTTAATGACCCAGACCAGATTCATTTACGGCCACGTGTGTTTAGATAACTCCTGCCACTATGTATTACATATTTACTTCCGGAGCCGGCGCCCGGAGGTAATTTGCAATCTGTGCAGAACATGCTGGACTCGGGAAGTATATCTGCACTGGTTCCTCATATCTCGATACAGGGCCCGCGTCACGCGCATCGCCAGTTGATGCTGGCAGCTTACATAAACAAGTGATTAACGCACGATTCCCTGAGGCTAGACACCCTGACAGCGAAGCCTGGCAACACCCTTCAACGCTTTCAAAACCGCCAACCCACTCGCTTTTGACTTTGTTTGGTTGTTTTTAACTGCGTATTTAGCGTTTGTAACACATGCCGTGAGTACATCGGGTTGCGTACATACCTTTACGTGCTGGATGTATGCACGATGCGAACGTTTCTATCCGCTAGCAGTGAGCTCCGATCGAATGTTTGCGATAACTTTCGCTCCCTCTCAACTAATTTCACGCTTAAAATAGTTTATATCATAACCAGTAGCGTAGTTACGTGTTAGAACTGGTAGAAGTGTTACTCCTGTCATACTCTTTACTAAATCATGCAGAAAAGCCGTTGTGTAGCAAGCTATTTGATGCTAGTAATTAAAGTAAAGTATTACATTAACCGCCACGATCGCTCAGTGGTCTCGCCGTTATACTACTGTTCCGATCAGTTGTCTCTGGATCGAATTCCCGCCGCGGTGGCAGCATTTTGACGGGTTCTAAATGAAAAAAAAAAAGACTCCTCTGGACTAATTTCAGCGAGAATAATGAAACCTAGGAGTCAGTAGTCATTTTCCATGTGTCGCTTTCATTAATTGTAACAAAGAAATAAACTCCACAGGCCAAATTATTACATTAACATTCCTAATCGTGTTTTAATGCCTGCCTGGTGAAAATTCACTTACATATAGGAATCGGTGGACACGGACCTCTGATGCACACGACTCGCTCATAAATACAGCGCTCTCCTCGGCGGCAAAAGACCTTTTGAAAACGAAACAAGAAAAAAAGAACGATGTGAAACAACTTTTTCACGCTGTATGTACCAATATCAGAGCTTTCCTCAGCAAATCCTCAGAGTGGCCCTCTACCTACACCTGCAACTGCTTACTGGCAGTGGCTGTGATGACAAGCTACACACAAAAAAAACTTTGAAATGCTAAAAATTAGCACCTCTCGATAGGCTGAGCTTCATTGTTGAAATCTTTAATATGCGTTTACTTTTTTTTCAATGACACACGGTTTGTTCTAGTGTAGCTTTTGTGGATGGGCAAACACTGGTTCCACTTGTCATCTAAAGCAGTCAACGGTTTGCTGCTGAACTTTACTGTGAACCCCGCAGTTGCTGGCGGCGCTTCGAGAGAAATTTGATATTACTCACCCTATGCACGCACATCATGAAACAAACATTCATAACTGTCTTGCGTAAAGGTACTGGCAAATACCACTGGTTAATTTGCTAGGTATAAGGACTGCATCATGAATCTAACATTGACGCAATGGCCACAATATGTGACCATTAACGCACCTGTTAGCCGGTCGTGAACAGCATAAGTCTCTAAGTGTAGCTAATTGTTCATGGAAAGCCACTCATGTCCTTCTGAAGGGGAATACTGCCGCAGGTACTTGAGTCACTTTTGGAGATACCTGTTCGGTGGTTGGCCGCTAATTTTTCTAATGTTATATGTCCGATAGAGGAAAGAGATAAAATATATGCGAAAAAACCAAGTAGGCGACAGTTCTTATTCTGGCAAGCCACTACTATTACTGTTCGTTTCCTTAAAATTTGTGGTGGCAGCTGTCCATTAGTGAGAACTTACCACGTGGTTATTAGTTGCTCCTGATTATTTCTCTTGTTCAATTATCACCGGATTTGTTCTGACTCAACAAAATACAAATACTTACGATGAGTTGTGTAACTCCATATATTACGAAGCGATAGGCTTTCGACACACAGTAGCCTATTTTTGTCTTAATATTTGATTACAGTGGAACCCAGTTACATCGGCTGCAGTTTTCACGACCGCTCGTTTATTACAAATGACGGCTGTGCTACCGCCGAAATATGCTTTTGGGCAATGAGACTGCGTTTCAGATACAATGAACAACCGTGCAGGCGTAGCTCTGTTATAGAGAACGTGGAGGCACCATCGACTCGTTCCCGCAGTGGAAAAACTCGGGCTTCCTGTAATGGTGTAGTTTGCACAGAGGGTCCGAGCGCCCGTGGCACACTTCCCTGAAGATAGTAATGTGGGATCGAAAAACGCAATAAAAAAACCGGGATATTAGCGACTAAACGGAACAGTTTTTACAAATGCTTCCTTCGGAAACGCATGCCTTTAAAGGCGACACTGGCAAAGACAGGGAAAGGTCTCGTGTTAACATCCTACTGAGCACGAGGACGAACGGCAGTGACCGGCGGTGACACTTTGGCATCGGCAAGTCTCGCACACTGAGATGCTTTGGAAGATACGTTTTAGTGCGGTGAACATCGAAGACGAAGGCTTAGGTAACGCGTGCTGTTACGTTTTCATGGGACGAGCGTCCAACCTGCGATGGGTATTCGGGGTGATTTGTTCGCAAGGTGGCTTTTTCTGTTCAAACCTGACATGGCCAAAAGATTCCTGCTTCATAACTGTGCAACGCTTCATGTAATGCCTTGTCTGGGTGCACTGAGAACGTTCGTCTCGCCATCAAACGCCAAGTGCAAGATACAACCACCGGATATCGTTGTCCCTTATGCGGTCAGAATGTCCCATCTTCGGTGCATCATCCAGCTCATGCTGACAACAGTTCAAACACCGGATGACGATGTTCCGGTTCGCATACTTTTGTGTGCTGCTGTGGAAATGATTAAGGTCATGTGCATTGGACTGACTGTGGAGTGCATCACGAATTGATTCCGTAAAGCATGGGCCAAGGAACGACTGCGAACACCGTTGAGCATCCGCGTGATTAGACGCATGAGGATTTGTAGCAACGCCCTGTTGATATCCCGATGGCCGGACATGATATCGAGTGAGATGACTTCGTTGGTACGTACTATGACGTGGCCGCGTAAAAGATGATACACTGACAAAGCTATTGTACGCAGAGTACGAGCGCCGCCTGTCTGTCGAGAATCTGATCAAAATGGCGAGGGAGGCGTGCCACTGGTTGAAGTGAACGCTGCAACTGCGGCTAGTTATAGCCTGGCGTTAAATCAACTGATTTATTGGTACTTAATTCCTGGGCGAGGAAACAAGTTATGACCGCTCTTGAAGGCTTGGAAAAAGCCATAATATGGTACCCCTTAAAGAAGCTGAGGGGCATCACAAACGTTTATAAAAAATAAACGCCAGTTTGGTTGGGCTTCGTATTTGGGGCGTTTTAATGAGAAGACTGCTTCACACGAACCTCGAATCGAATAAACGCAATCCGCGCGACCTTCAGGTTTGTTAATAAGTGGGATAAACAATATACAGAAATATTTTACAAAGAAATTTAATAAGTTAGCGCATTGGTATAGTCATGAATATAGCCCCGCATTCTTTGGTTGAATCGCAGTGTCAGCCAGAACACCTTAATTTCTTACTGAAATTATTTAATTTCAATGAATGCAATTCAATAGTCGCCACCTACCAACAATGGCGTATAATAAAAGAATCAAAATTTACTGACGCCGCATCTGCGTCTGACACCTGGCCGTAGAAATCCTCCCCCGAAATCTTGGGCGTCTGCTAGCACAGCTGTAAAGGCATTATAATCGCTTGATATTAGGCTCTATTTTCAGAGCGTGCACCTTTATTTTAAATACGTTCTTGTATCGACAATACGATCTGTGGATCTGTGTTCCCAGTGCTTTATCGAGAACGGACATACATTGAATCTTTTGTTCTTTTAAAGCTTGCACCAAAACGAAGCCGGAAAAATACCTTTGTTCGTTCATGCTGTCAGACTAAAACGCTTACAAGTCTGCTTTTAGGACGAATAACTTCACCGTTACACCTTATTTAAACCTGATCATGTATACAAAAATTTTCGGCCGCTGCGATAGCTCAGAGGTTATGGCGCTCGGCTGCTGACCCGAAAGACGTGGATTTGATCGCGATGGCGGCGGTCGGATTTCGATGGAAGCAAAATTCTAGAGGCTTGTCTACTGTGCGATTTCAGTGCACGTGTAGGCACTCCAGGTGGTCGAAATTTTTGGAGCCCTTCAATAAGGCGTCCCTCATAGCCCAAATCGCTTTGAGACGTTAAATCCCCGAAAACAAACAAGGTTTAGTTTTTTTTGTTGCCCAATGACATTGGTAGTCCCTGATGCATCGTGCATTTTTTTCTTTCGTTCGGTCGTTTCCACGCAGGCCGCGTATTGTTTGTGCTTTGATATTTTCGGTTAGTATGAAATAACCTTCGAAGGCGTAGTACTTACTTATCTATTATTTTTTTCCTGTATACGGCACTGGTATCATCAGAACGCTGCTGAGGCGGAGAGACTAAAGCAGCACTCATGATTAAAGTCGCTTTATCGGCTTTTTTGAGGCAATGTTTTTCTGTAGGCGATTATAATTTTTAACACCTTTGTTGCCGCCCTTCTAAATCGCCTTGAACTCGCTGTAGGGTTCTGTTTAGAGGCGGCGTTTTATTTGTAATTCATGTTTCAGATGCTGCTAATGGCTGCTCCTAAGCGGTCACACCTCTGTGACCCTGCGGGCATTTCACTGCACAACACTAACCAGCAAGGAAGAGAGCATAGTAGCCGATGTAGAGAATAATCCCGTTCTTGTTTTTATGTATGCTCTGTTGTACCTTGCATTTCAACCTGCAGTACAGAAAGGCTCAAAATTCTGGGACAGCTGTGCTTGTTGCATGATTTTAAAGGCGTCGCACAGGCTACAGCTAACACAAAGACAGTATTCGCGTAATTTTTAACTGTGGTCTTATTCTTAATTATTTTTTTATCACAGTCACTAACAGGTTCATGAGTAATAGCATAACACGCGAAAAAGCAGAAACCAAACCTTGAACCTGTTTTTGCCTTTCTGTCAATGGAGGGCGGAACAAGCTTGTACAGAAACCAACACGAACTACATTCTGTAACCAAGTCCAGATATCACACATACACGTGCTGTTTCCCATTTTATATTAGTTACGCTTCCGAAAATTCCCGAAGAATTGTAGCCTTCCTTCTACAGGCTGTCTCGCTTTATTATAGCGGCTGGCGAGGCGATGAGCGCGCAAACTCATTCCTTCTTATTTGCAAATGGATCGATCGTGTTCTCTTGCCCTGTCAAGACACAATAGCTTATGTCGGCGTCCCTTCCCATAAAACAGCAATGGTGGCAGCGACAACAAGACGGGAGTGTATTTTCGGAGACCTTTGTTGCGGATGGGCCTTGGCTCATGCGCTCCATATGCAAAAGCACAAGAATACAGCAATGGCACTTCCTCCTGGTCTCCATAATGTCACCTGCGGAAAATTTTCTGCACGTTTTACAGGGCTCTGTACACGTATGGTAACACACCATGCTGGCCAATTTTCCGAGCAGCCACTACCTTTCTGCTTCTCGACAGCCTATTGGGAAACGTTAGCTAAAGAGTGATGAGCAGTGCGATGAAACCCTGTCGCAAAATTTCACATGTAAGAGCTGACTGCGTACTGAAAGCGCATGAGCTCCGATAAACAGGTTGAAGATAATGATTTGAACCTGCTCCTTGCATTGTTTTCAAACGGGCTGGATCGTACTTGTGGCGCAGATGTGCCTCAATGGCTAATTGCGGCATATGTCTACAAGTTTCGTGCGGTCGCAACTTGACAAAGGAAATGTGTACTTATGAAGATACAGGCGCTTACTGCAACTGGTCGATTTATTGGAAAAAGAGAAATTTTGTGAAAAACTTGGGAAAAATAGAAAAACCAAACAGAATTCGTGCTCTACCATGTCGAGCGATTTCCAGACCAGCCTGTGTCGTGTTAAGTATTACTTTATGAACAAGGGAGCCGTAGCGCTCCTGAAACGTCATTTTCTTTTTCGATCATCAAACATTATTCCTGAGCGCATGGTATGCCGTCAAACTATCGACTACATTAAGCGTCCCTTTCTTTTGTCCCTTTGTCGTTGGGCTAAACATGTAGAAGACATATGCGTGCCATCATACAATCGAGGTATGTGTGCGTTCATGGCTATGTGCAAACCGTCCTTTAGGCGAGACAAGCGCTAACCCCACTCGCGAACAGAATCACATTTGGAAACATTTTCTCGTAAATTCAACCTAAAGAATACAACGTTCCTAAGCAACCGCTGTGTCTTGTAGCCTTTCGGATTGGCAGGTACGTTACACAAGCACATCCGCTAAATTATTGCAGCAGAGCAGGAAGGTGCGTACACAGAACTGGAAAGAATCCTAAAATCATGCACGCCTCTGTAGCGGTCTTTGAGCAGTTTTCCTTCTTAAGATCGAGTATTCTCTTGCTTGTTATAACTTCTGTGCCGAGTACGAGCACTTATCCATTGCAAATGCGAGCATTCGGGCAGCACTTACCTGCAGACAGCAGGATCACAGCGAGTACCAGTGCAATGTTCTTCATGGCTTCCTGTCTGTCACCAAACAACTAAAGAAGCACGGCGCGGATCGACGAGCTTTTATCGCACGCTCGCAGTGTTGCCACACCGTATCTGCCACACGATCGGCAACGCCCCCAAAGCTCTACGTGTCCGATACAAGAGATGCAGAAAAGCACAGCGTGCGAATCTTGGGATGTTTCGAGTGTTTCTTTTTTTTTACTTGCACGTACTTACCACAAGTTAAGCGCCAAAGCGCGTATCAGGGTTTTTCCATGGTAGTGGCCTCACTTACTAAGAAATGTGCACGTGTTATGGTACGGCCGATGTATTGACATACGATGTCATTGAACCACTCGAATGCAACAGACGCACGGCAGGTGTTAAGCGACCACATGCAAGGTTTGCTTTGAAGTGTAGCTACTCCGCCCCAAATGTTGCAGCAGGCTTGCAGTTTTAAACAGTGAGTGTGCTTTTCTTTTTTATTATAGCCCCTCCCCTTCGTGAGAACTCTTTGCATACACAGCAAGTGTTATTTTTGTTTTCCATTCCCTTTGTTCAATTTCGTGTACCAACAACCACTTTCTTGCCCTGCGCCCGCCTGGCCCTCAATCCCCCTATGTGTTTCTTGGGGTACAGATTCCGGCACATGTGCCACGGAAAGTAATATGACCACTTTCATGAAACGCCGTGTCTTAAACTTCGTTTTGAACAAGTTTTTAAAAAGGAAAGCGCACTTCCTGAAACGTCCAGTTCTTATTTCATTGAAAGCACATGGAAATCAGAACTAAAGAACGCATTGCATTCACGAATCTGGCTAGAGATGGAGAATTGCAATGTGAGTGTCCTTCGGTAGCCATGGACTGATGATCCGTTGACGTGCAGTGCGAAGATGTCACTGCAATACGGAGAGAGCCCCATTACTTGTTAAGGAAGTCTGGTCGCTGCAGCTTTCGACTTGTCCAGTACCGCAAGGCCAAATGAAGAATTATCATCTCATCTTCGG
This sequence comes from Amblyomma americanum, assembly GCA_030143305.2. Lineage (NCBI taxonomy): Eukaryota > Metazoa > Arthropoda > Arachnida > Ixodida > Ixodidae > Amblyomma > Amblyomma americanum. The sequence goes on along the minus strand of JARKHS020016531.1, from coordinate 164,386 downwards.
CGTCCAGCTCAGACACTGTGAAAACAGCTCCTCAGCGATGGCCTCACCCCATCCTGTTTGTGCCAAAGAACGCTACCGACAACCTGCGCGTCCTCAACAGGCAAGCACTCTCCGTGTATCTAGAAAACACCGTGCCAAATGAGATCAAGGATGTTAGGATAAACACTAGGCGAAACATCCTGGCAATCGATGTGATCAACCCGAGCGCACTGACCATACTACAACTTGTAACGCAGCTGAGAAACATCAAGGTCCGATCCATCGTGCCAACGAATGGTGCCACAATAACAGGAGTCATCTATGACATTGACAATGAAATATCTAATGCAGACCTACCAATTCTCATAAAACCAGCAAGCGAACACAACGTGATTGTGCATGTTGGTCGTCTCGGCAACTCACGTTGTGTGAGGATAACCTTCAAAGGCGACTGCCTTCCACTCTACGTGAAGGTCGGCCACTTTCGCCACCAGGTTCGGCCATTTATTTCAAGGCCTATGCAATGCTTCAATTGTCAGAAGATTGGACATGTGAAGGGTGTTTGCAGAAATTCGGCCGTGTGCCCTCGATGTGCCGAACCCCACTCAGAAGACAACTGCAGCGCAACCACGTTGAAGTGTCCTAGCTGTCAAGGTGATCACTGCGCCTCTTCCAAAGACTGTCCCCAGATCAAGAAAGAGATCACCATTCTTAAACAAATGGTGAGAGACAACTCTACCCACAAAAAGGCCGCTGTGAAAGTACGGCGAAGACGACGTCACCGATGAAGGTCTTCACGGCGGAAAACATCAAGCTTTCAGGAAAAGTCACCTCATCAAGCATCATCATCAGCGGACGTTTCCAGCACTTCGAACACCGATGTTGGAAGAGAGAAAACTGCCAGATCTCTTTCCACAAAGGAATGGCCGAAACTTCCGCGTACACGACCGCCAGAAGAGCCGCAGAAGAAGCCGACCCCAGAACAGCAAGGTGCTGTATCCGAGGAGTCGCGGAATACAGATGAGCAAGTGATAGCACTTATTAGGCCTTTAATGAATGCCATTCGCGTGCTGCTAAGCAACATGCACCCACCGGCTGCCAAAAGTGCGCTTCAATTACTGGACGCTCTGAGTCCGGTGCTTGCAACCCTTGAGTAGATCATGGCTCCACAGCCTTGGTCTTTTAGGCAAGAGGTCCGACAAGCAGCTATTTTTCAGTGGAATGCGCGAGGACTCAAAGCGCGCCTTTCGGATTTCCGTCGCTTCGTGTACGCCAATATGTTCCCCATTATCGTCATTTGCGAGCCGAACTTATCGAACAAAATCAGGCTTTCTGGATATGAATCATTTATGTCGTCAGCTGTTTATGAAAACAGTAAGGTTTTGGTGTTTATTCGCGGTGATCTCACCTACACTCATCAGCCTGTACCACCTAATGACAGTAATCAATATATATGCCTAAACGTAAGGAAAAAGAATCTGGCATTTACTTTTGTAGGCGCCTACCTATCTCCGTCAAGTCGATTTGATTACAAAAGACTACGAGACATCCTTTCCTCAACTCCCAATCCCTGGGTCATCATTGGAGATTTCAACGCCCATCATACACCCTGGGGAAGTCGGAATCATCAACGCAAGAGGCAGAGCTCTGGTATCTTTCGCCTCCAGTAATGAACTTTGGCTGCTGAATGATGGAAGTCCTACATTCTTACGTGGCTCCACGTACAGCAGCTGTCCTGACTTGGCTTTGGTCTCACGAAGCCTAGTCAGACGTGCAGGGTGGTTTGCGGACATAGATACGCACGGAAGCGACCATATCCCCACGTACATCAAAATATGAGGATTGACTGCTTCCAAAACACAGGATACGATCCAAAGAGTGGACTGGCCTAAATTTCAGTCTATTATGGAAGAACACTGCGACGCCAATTCATCTTTCGACTTGGAAGAGGCAATCAAGAGCGTGGTGCAAGACACTATGTGTACTCTAACATGCTCCTCGAAACTTAATGATTTTGATGTGGAACTAGAACGACTACGAGCAATCCGACGACGTGCTGAACGAAGGTACCGACGTACGAAAACAATGGACGATCTACGGACCGCCAGGCGCACGCAAAAGAAGATACAGCGCCGGTTAGACAAGCTCGAATCGCAACGTTAGGCTGCCTTCTGTGAGTCGCTAGATCCACGCAAGCCTTTATCGCAACTATGGAGAACGGTGCGCGGGCTGCGGACACTTCCCGTATAGGGATTCCCATTCAAGGCGCTTGCCCGCTCTCAAAAGAGATCGGAGATTGACGTGGCAGAGGGTTTCTGCGCAAGATTATCCGGCCAACTCACAGCTACCAACATTCCATCGCCTTCGAGCAGCTACCCGCCACCACGTGATTTCCGGTTGGATCTACCATTCTCGATCCACGAACATAAGGCAGCATTAGCTTTGTGTAGCCGCACATCAGCGCTAGGACCTGACGGAATTTCCCACCGAGCTCTGTGTCGCCTGGGGGAGCGAGCGAGAGGAGTTCTTCTTGAGGTGGACAATGAATCTTGGGGAAATGGCAACATACCAACAACCTGGAAGACAAGTCGCCTTGTTCCACTGCTGAAGCCTGGCAAGTCGCCGTTGGAGCTCTCATCATATCGCCCGATCGCTTTGGCGAGCTGTGTGGGTAAAGTAATGGAAAGGATGGTCCTAGGACGCCTGGAGTGGTACTTGGAGTACCACAACACCTACCCAGATGCCATGGCGGGCTTCCGACGCGGTCGATCATCGATCGATAACGTCGTTGACCTGGTGACCTACATTCAACATGAGAAATGCCGTAAGCGTCTCTGCGCATCCTTATTCCTCGACGTTAAAGGGGCGTATGACAACGTTACGCATGAAGCCATCCTCTCTGCTCTCGCAGAGGTAGCAGTGGGTGGTCGGATGTTTCAATGGAAACGGAGCTATCTATCCATGCGATCCTTCTTTGCAAGCACCGAGGAAGGCCATATTTCTCTTCACTATAGCTACCGCAGCGTCCCCCAGGGGGGTGTACTTAGCCCCGTGTTATTTAATCTAACACTAATTGCTCTCCTTGAGCACGTGCCAACCACAGTCAGGCTATCAATGTACGCGGATGACATCTGCATATGGAAATCTGCAGTAACACGCTTACAGTTGCGAGCGAGAATTCAGAGAGTCGCCACACAAACTGTTATCTACCTCCGTAATCGAGGCCTGGAAATTTCCTCCGAGAAATACGCACTAGTGCCATTTACGCGCAAACCCATGGCAAAATACCGTGTAATGATAAATGGCCAAATAATACGACGGGTCCGATCGTACAAGTTTCTAGGTGTCATAATCGACAGGGACTTGCCATGGAGCCCACACATATCATACGTGAAAAAACGGTTGACAGGCATCTGCCACCTGTTCAAGTTTTTGGCTGGCAAGACCTGGGGAATGTCGCCTAGTGCCATGTTACAACTGTACAGGGTGCTTTTTCTAAGATTTCTGCGATACAGCTTGCCAGCAATAAACAACACAGGCAAAACGAATCTACGCACAATACAAAGTCTCCAGGGTCAAGTGCTCCGGATCTGTCTACGCCTGCCTCAGAGTGCTTCAACAGTGGCTACGATAGCAATCGCTAGAGACCACCTTGTCAAGACCCACATTGAAATTGAAGTACTCAGGACCCATATAAGGCATCAAGCCAGGAATCCTCGTCACCATTTAGCCTCTTTACCAGCGAACAGGCCACACACATCTTTCAGCCAAACGATAACTGCATGTGATGAATCATTGCCAGCTTGTTTCACTCCGGCTGCGAGACCTTCGATTCCTCCATGGTGCCTCGCTCAGCCAAAAATCAACCCCGCAATACCTGGTATCTCGAACAAAGCTTATCTGTCATCACCAGCCCTTAGACAGCTCACGCTACTACATTTGTACGAGAACTACCGTGACTCAACGCATATTTACACTGATGGATCGGTCCTTCCAAGCAGCTCCGCGGCGGCAATCGTCATTCCAGCGAAAGCTACACCAATCAAATTTAAGACGACCCACGCGACAACATCGACGGCAGCAGAGCTCGTAGCGCTCTTAACTGCCCTTCATCACATTGGTGATGAACCGCTACACAAATGGACATTATTCTGCGATTCGAAGGCGGCACTGCAGTCTCTACTGTCACCTCTACCACTCGGACCGCACGAACAACTTATCTTCAATATTACAGAGACGTTACACCATATAAGTGATGCCGGCGATGAAATAACGTTCCAGTGGCTTCCAAGTCACTGCGAGATTGTCGGCAACGAATGGGCGGATCACGCTGCCCGCTCAGCCCATACTGAGAGGAGCGCCACGTCCCAATTCCACTTTCTAGAACTGACGCGGCACGGAAGCTCCGCTTACTTGCTCGGCAGTGCACCGAGTCGCAATGGAATGAGCCACATTTAAGAAATACGCGACTGTACTCACTTGATCGAACATTAAGTCTTCGAGCGCCATCACAGCTTCGTCGTAGAGACGCCACGCTTTTATATCGACTTTGGTTGGGTGCTGCCTTTACTAAAGCCTATGCCTCCCGCATAGGGATGACCGACACCCCAACCTGTGACCACTGCGGCCATGAAGAATCAATTGGCCATATATTGTGCTCCCGCCCGCAGTACAGTCCACAGAGGGCATGCCTTAGCCACGAACTTGACCAACTGGGCGACCAACCGCTATCCGAAAAAAGAATTCTACAACATCGAAAGGACCTACCGTCGCAGAAGAAGGCCGTGCAAGCGCTTTTGCGCTTCTTACAATCTACCGGCCTGTGTGAAAGACTTTAACTGGAACGCCTTGTGTGTGTGTGTGTGTGTGTGTGTGTGTGTGTGTGTGTGTGTGTGTGTGTGTGTGTGTGTGTGTGTGTGTGTGTGTGTGTGTGTGTGTGTGTGTGTGTGTGTGTGTGTGTGTGTGTGTGTGTGTGTGTGTGTGTGTGTGTGTGTGTGTGTGTGTGTGTGTGTGTGTGTGTGTGTGTGTGTGTGTGTGTGTGTGTGTGTGTGTGTGTGTGTGTGTGCGTGTGTGTGTGTGTGTGTGTGTGTGTGTGTGTGTGTGCGTGTGCGTGTGCGTGTGCGTGTGCGTGTGCGTGTGCGCGTGCGTGTGCGCGTGCGCCTGCGCGTGTGCGTGTGCGTGTGCGTGTGCGCGTGCGTGTGCGCGTGTGCGTGCGCGTGCGCGTGTGCGTGCGCGCGTGCGCGTGCGCGTGCGCGTGTGCGTGTGCGTGTGCGTGTGCGTGTGCGTGTGTGTGTGTGTGTCCATGTGCGCACGTTCCTTTTTTTTCGTTTTCCTCCCTGTCATCTTTCTAATCCCTATCCCGCATCCCCAGTGTAGGGTAGCAAACCGGAGAGACACATCTGGTTAACCTCCCTGCGTTTCCTTTTCATTCTCTCTCTCTGGTCGCTGCAGGGAAGCAAAATATGCGCAGCTACTTAGCGATCCTCAGGACGCTACATGCCAAGATCTGTTGCGCCACAGCTGTTCTTGGTCTTTATTCGCGCTCCTTTACAAAGCGCCCAATCTATCAATACGTGTCACCCACCGAGAAAAATTGGTAGGCTTGACGCGTTAACCCAGTACGGTTTGTCTCCTATCTCGTATGAATCGTGCTGGGCGCAGTTGTGGATGTTTGATTCTAAAGGGATTCGAAAGGTGGACTTTGGATTTTTTCAAGGCTTTAGAAGTAAATATCTGATGGCAGGGGCCTGTCTGGGCGAACGACGCGCTATTGATAGATGTATGGGTCCAGAACCTGGTATCGCATTTAATTGCTGAAAAGATGTTTATGATGGTGAAAGTTAATGGCGCAAGGGCAGCTTTGGCGAAAGAGCGATATTGCATAAGGTATTTTTTATCGCTGAATGCGCGGTCAAAGACCTATTTTTGAAGCATTTTATTCCAGACAAGCAGAGATGCAGGCCGAAGGAAGCTTGTACAAATAGTATGTTTCTGAATTAATTGAACCGTTTTCTTCAAAGGCATATGAATGAAACAAGACTTGTTTTGGTTGGGGACCTTAATGATGAGACTCTACAGGAATCTCGGACAGCAGAGGCTGATTACTTGCATTTATTAGCGGAATATGGACTCATAAATGTAACAAATGTCTACACCAGGGAAGAGTTTTTAGGACAGAGAACCATGAGAGCTTGCATTGGCCACATTGTGTTTAGGTGGGCAAAACAACCATATTGTCACGACGTGGTGACTGCAGTCCGGGGAGCAGAAAGGCTGCTGAAATGGTTTACAAGGAGCTCTTTATTTGGGCTGATTTGCGCCCACAATGCACAGAATCACTAGGCGGTGGCGTAGCAACGTGCGTGCTCGGCGGTAGTCGAACGGAATGCCCGCCGCTGTCGGCTATGCTCAATTTCAAGCTGATAGCGAACTTTGGAGATAAAGAGTGCCAAGTTACTAGAACATTCTGGAACAACGTAGATTCAGCATTGGCCGGATGCGATCAATCGAGATAAATCTGGTCCCGTCTTGCATCGCAAACAAAGCGATAAAGCGGCGTGTCGACAGATTTGAAGAATGAAGGAACACTGGAAAGGTTAGCGGCAATATAGGTCTGGTGTGATCAATCTCAAATTAGCTGACCATTATTTTATAGCAGCCGTGATATTCTCAGAAATAAATTAACGATGGTGAGGGAAGCAGCGGGAAACACTATTATATAATAAAAAAGTTGATGCAATAATCAAGAATACTAATTGGAGATCTCTGTTAGCTCTTGACCATTTAAATGCGTACAAGCAGATAGTTGACATATTTCAAGGTATTTATCATCGCGCGTCTATTTGTGCCGCCCTGAGGCAAAGAAATCCGCACCATAAATGGATGACTCATGAAATAATGAATCTCTGCAACTTAAAAGACCAGGCTTGGCAAAGTTGCCGAAAAGAACCAGAAGATTATGAAAAAAGACGAGAGTTTCATATATTACGAAATCTTGTCCGCGCACAAATACGACAAGCTAAAAGGCGATGCTTCTTACATCAATTCGCACTTTGCAAGCACGACGGGAGAAAGACATCGAACATAGCAAATGAACTAATGGACAGGAAAAAGCAGGTCAGCATTCAGGAAACAATCAAAAAGAACTTTCCAAACCAAAGCATGCAGGTGATATGTGAAAAGTTCGAAGATACGCTCCAACGAGCAGCGGGAAACCTAAGAGAACGGAATGGCCGCAACTCTGACGAATACAAGCCAGTACGCGCATGCGCACACACGGCCTTCTACCACCGATATCTGAAACAGAGCTTTGGAACAACATGAGGCAGATGAAGCTTACAAAACCACCGGGAATTGATAAAGTACAATTTCGTGCCTTATATTTTCGTTTCAATAAGCTGGAAGATCAGATGCGAAGGATAATAAATGCCATATTTTAAACCGGCCCTATACCCCAAGCGCTAAAAATATCGATCATAATGCCTGGTTATGAAAGTGGCAGAGAAGACGACTACATGATACAGACCAATCGCAATTTCGTGCTGTTTAGCGCAAATAATAGAAAAACATATCGCATGCGTGATGCCGTCGTTTTGTGAAAGATCTTCTCTGCATAATCCAGTCTAATGTGGTTTCACAAAAACCAGAAACACAATATTACTCCTGGAAGAATTTCCCGATTATATTCATAATGTGCGCGAAAATAATCCTGTCGCTTTAGATCATTTCATGGATCTGACCAAAGCATTTGGTACCGTGCATCATGCCCTAATGATAAGTAAGCTAAATATTTTGGGCTTTCGAGGTCAATTCAGCAGGTTTCTCGGTAATTACTTTTCCCATTGATTAAAATGTGTCAGAATTGACAATGAGTATAGCAGCAATACAATAATAAAATAAGGTGTACCGCAATACATTTTAACATATATGTTGACCTGGGCAGTTTACCACTGACTTCAAAAATATATAAATATGCAGATGATACCGCGAATAATTCTCTATTTAATGGAGTTCGAGAAAGGTTGTGTTCGTTTTCAAGAAGACATACATAAAATCGTGGACTGGTTTGGCAAAAAATGTATTTTTGTCAACTCTGTATCTGCCGCGGTGGCTCAGTGGTTAGGGCGGTCGACTACTGAGCCGGAGTTCCCGGGTTCGAACCCGACCGCGGCGGCTGCGTTTTTATGGAGGAAAAACGCTAAGGCACCCGTGTGCTATGCGATGTCAGTGCACGTTAAAGATCCCCAGGTGGTCGAAATTATTCCGGAGCCCTCCACTACGGCACCTATTTCTTCCTTTCTTCTTTCACTCCCTCCTTTCCCCATTCCCTTACGGCATGGTTCAGGTGTCCAACGATATATGAGACAGATACTGCGCCATTACCTATCCCCAAAAACCAATTAATATTGTTATAACCCTGAGAAAACAAATTTTTATATTTAGGAAATTCACATATGCCGGTTACCCTCAGCAGACCACTATACTTGCACACTTCTACTTGTTTCCCGTGTAAATGCGTGGCACTAAGACCTTAATCACTGGTTAAATATTAAGGCCTTTTTTTACCAACACTTAACTTGTAATAACCATATTGAGCACTTTCGGAAAAGGTTGCAAAATATGGCGGATTTAAATTACAACTTGCGTGGGAAATCTCTTCTTAATTTAAGAATTACAATATATAAAGCATTAAAGAAATATAACGCACCTTTCCCCGGACGTCCACATCCTGAACGATGCCAGATTGAGCGCATAGTATGAAGTCGATTTCATTTTTAGTCTCATCATTTGACCTTTTCCTGGCCTACTTCCTGTTCTCTCGTTTGCGGTAGAAGATATTCATGATCCGTAAATTATTTCTATCTGCGAACTCTACTTATATCTCTCCCCTGCTATTCCTAGAACCTTTCCCATAGTCGCCTACTGCCTGGCCGCCAGCCTGCTTCTTTCCCACCTTCGCATTCAAGTCGCCCATCAGTACAGTCTACTCTGATTTTGTAGCGATAGCTACATTACAGTAGTATTTCGAGCCTTCAGCCGGGCGGCGCCGCCACGCTGTCACGTGATTGGTCACGGGGTGCGGAGCAGCTGCCGGTGGCGCGGCGCCGTGGCTGATCATGTTTTTGGTAACGTGGTTGGTCACGTGAGCAAGTTCCACTCGGCCAGCTGTAGCTATCGCGTCACTCCAAGTTTTAACCAAAACTAAACTATCGCCGTTTTTACTTTGTTTAATGCGGATTACGCGTCTTCGTAGAAGTTTTCAACTATCTGGTCATCACGGTTGGATGTCGGCGCGTAGGCCTGCACCGCCTTGAGGTTGTACCTCCTATTGAGTTTAATTGCCATAGCTGCCAACCTCTCGTTAATACTATAGAACTCATCCAAGTTGCCAGCTATAATCTCATTTATGAGGGATTCCGTATCTAGTTCTTCTGTGTCCGCTAATCCACGATAGCACAGTATGTGCCCGGCCTTTAGTGCTGTATACGCCTCACTTGTCCTCCTCTAAGCCCTAAGATATCCCTTTTAATGCCCGCTACTTCCTCGACGAGCACTGCAAGGCTAGCCTGTCACGATAAAGTTCCAGCGTTAAACGTTGCCAGGTTTGGATTCCAATGGCGGCCTGTAAGAAGCCAGCGATTCTTAGGGCTCTCTACTGCGTCACAAGTTTGACCGCCGCCTTGGTCAGTTGCTCCACAGCCGCTGGGGGCTGAGGGCCGAGGGTTAATTGGTTTGTTCATGGAAGGCGGTGGCCAAGTACTACACCAGAGTGGCAAAATCCTGTTCTGGTGAGGGAGTGCGTTGTCGGTTCTGGTCAGCGAGATCAGGCCCCACCCCAGGCCTGGATATGCACTGCCATCGACACTGGGAGTTTTTTTTTTTCAAGCCCGGTGTAGAATTACATGGCCTCGGGATTGGAGCCCCGGTCCTCTTGCAAGAGAGTAGATTTTCTACCTCTGCGCCAAACCTCCTATACAAAGAATCATATTGAGGGCAACTATCTCCTGTCCTGTCCCCCAAGCAAACAGCCTCCGCCTCCACCATTAAGTCCTAGAGGACTTCGCTTTCACACAACCCAGGGGATTCTTCGGCGCCTACTTCAATGTACTAGTCCCAGCGGTGATCCCTTCCACTGTTTTCGCAACAAGCAAAAATTTTTAACCGGCTTTTACTCTACGAGTATCTAACCTGGTAGCAGTTGCTTTTTATCTTCCTCTGACCTCCTTCCATCCGCCCGGAAACATAATTCGGGCTACAAAACTGGCGAGATGAAGCCGGGCTTACAATCCGTTACTAGGTATTACTGCCTGTCGTTGTCATACCTTCGGCGCCAACTGGGAGCCCTGGCGAGGCTTGTCGTTTCAACCTTTTTCGCTGATTTGTGAGAAAGGCGGACTTTCCCACCTGTACACAGGCTTGATTCGTCCAGCCACACCATTCCCCCCCCCCCCTCGAGGTACCGAGCTCTTCGGTATCAGAAATCAACGCGGCCCTGCTTGTTGGTACGCTCTTCTCAGCGACAGGGAGGTCGCGCGGTATGTTTATTTTATATGCTTCAGAATTTTCACCGCCTTTGGAAGCCGAATTCGAAGTTCACAGTCTGGGCACCTCCACACCTGCCCCCCTCATCTGGCAACGGACGACATGGGATGCAGCATGTTCCCAATTCTGCAGAGAGCATGCTAGCACCCTAATGGCGATTCGCAGCCCGTATTTAGTGGGCCCTAGCAAGCCGACCCCGTCCGTCGGCGTTGCGACTGCAGGCAACGTGAAAACCGTAACCTCACTCGGTGACTTCGTCAGAAAGGGGGTAACATGAGCATGAGCAGGTTGCCTTATCCACTCACCAGAGAACTTTATTTTCATTCTCAGGACTGTACGCTTGCACAAGGCAGTCATTTTGGAAACATGAAAAGGAAGGTGTTTTTAAGTACTTGGAATGACCGAAATGCCTCCTCTGCAATCATTATTCAACCAAACTATTTGATAGCGCGGCTGGCTGTTGCTAATTTCTTAGCACAGAAATAGAACAGTGCTGTTTTTGGTTAAATTTAGTATCCACTTTGTTCTATCATCGGGCCTTGATGCGAGAATTACTTTTACGTCTACGAATAGAATGCTCGTGCACTCAGTAGCGCTCGCTGCTCGCTTCCTCGTGCTACAGAACGTACTGTTCTTCATTATTCTACTGGGAATAGCATAAGAAATGAACTTCCGAGAAGAGGCTTGAACGGGGAGGCGTCTGCGCCTCTGCTAATTAACCAGACTGAAAGAAGGCGAAAATCGCTGGTAGCGGGTAGGCACGATCCGCGAGGAGGCGACGAATTCTTGTTTGAAAGACTGAAGTGGTGGTTAAGACGAAAGTGGTTACCCTAATTTACAATGACATCCTGCTCTTCTGGGTAACTTCAGGTACAAAGAGTAGGCGCAACTGTGGTATCCTCAACTCCGAGGACATTGGACAGATTTTCTAGGGTCAGCAGTTCTTTTGACATCGGGGATCGTACGTTTCTGTTAACTTCTTAGAGGAAACAGCTCTTCACATCACAAAACAGCAGCAAGCCGCATATAGGTCGTTGCCTGTGTCATATGGCATATGGTGGCATATGGGTCGTTGCCTGTGTCAGAAAGCTATCCAACTCATTTAAACGTCTTTAGGCCGCGTAAGTTCATAATGTGCCATTACATCGTGGTGACGGCCTCTGTTTGACGAGTACTGCGTCGTCTTCCGCATATCGCGGAGAAAATACAGTTGGGCGATTGGTTGTGCAGTGCTGGTCAGGAAAACGTGCATAGCCACAATCCTACTGCCAAATATGAATGTACTTCTTCGCGGCAAAATGGAGTGGAAATGATTTAATTTGCCTGAAATTACTATGTGCATGATTTTATCACTAGAAGGAAAAATATTTCATGTGCATAGCAAATTTGTCTTTATTGTTTCTTTGCATGAACAAGTACATGAGCAAGTGCACGTTCAGTACAGGCAACCAAGTTTAGTAGTTTTTTTGCGCATCATTACTTGTATGCGTGCAAGCAATGTAAACTCATTTTATCTTGAAAAAAATACTTTATTTGGAGTCAAATGAAGTGGTAATCTAGATTATCCGCAGTTTGGCTTTGTTTTTATCGGCATTATGATTTTTGTCTGCGTTTTACTAAGTGCTGATTTCGACGTTGGCGCAACGGCTAGTGCCTCCCATATATGGAGTTTGATTGTGCTTCCCTTATTTTCTTTTAGTCGGGCCTTTATAAACTCGGTAAAGCTCAACAGGCCCGCATTCCGTTTCAATTCACACTGATAAACGAGTTTGTAGGCGGTGCCTGTGCGAACCTCGTGCTTCCTTCCATTATATACTCGTCTGTTTCCGCTATTCTTTAGACAACAGTTCGTACTGAGATTTCGATCCACGATAAAGAACCCAAATCGTAGCCAATAGGGTTCTTTGGGCCCGTACTTTACTGGAGGTAAAAACCTATCGGCGGCAGCGGGAGCCTCGTGATCTTGTTTTGTCTATGCGTGTCATATATCCCTGGTTGAGTGAAATATTGGGAGAGTATTCTTTCCTTGCTCGCCGCTGTTTGACGTTTGGCCGCGTCCACGGTGGTCTCGTCTCTCCTCCGAGCACAACATACTTGGTGTCGATTGGCGTCAAAAGAATGACGCTTAGTAGCGCCGATGACACGGTACATACAGATCACACTCCGCTTTTCGGGAAGCGAGCAGCTAATAGGCGCCTCATCCGCTGCCTCTGATTGGGTGCAGCTTGTCCAGTTTACTCGTAATTCGCTCGACCGGCACTCCTTTCCGTGGCGCCACCATTTCCACCATCAGGTAATGCGTTGCTGTCATGTCTCATTACTTTTATGCGCACGTGTGCGTCCAGTCCATGTTTAGGGCTGTTTTTCGTGCTACCAATACATGAGCTGCGGATTATTTTACTACGAAGAGCCTTAGGCTTCCGTGCCGAGGGAAATAATTGGAAGCGAAGGTGTATCTCTGCGTACAGCTGTGTAAATCGAGACGGCGCACAGCAAACCATATCATTGCACAAATTTGCTAGGGCTGAACTGCGGAACAAGTGGGCGAGAAGAATTTATACACAAACCGAAGTTATGTTATGCAAACCACGGTTACTTCCATGTGGTTGCGAAAGGGAAAATAATTTTGAAAATTTAGGCCCTTCAGATTTAAAACGATTACGGTTTAAGTAGCCCGAATGACGAGAAAGGACAAAAAAGGAAACCACTATCACTGACGGTCAACTGACACTGTTTTTCATATATTCGAAGCTACCTGTAGTCATTGTACAATAGGAACATAAATCAATAAAAAGGGAAAGTGAAAAAATAGTCATGACGGAGTAAACACCTTCCCAGCGCGGTCGCTAATATCGTGATAAGGTAGGTAAGACACAAAAACAGACTAATAAACTGTAAATAGCAAAAAAGATGAGAAAAAATTTGTGTACAATTGACGAAAAAGAGCCAATTCGCTGCATGGCCCACATCAGAAAACTAATTATCAAGAAGTGCGAGTTCTTTCGGAAAAATTGCTCGGTCACACACGCTTGTTTTTTCTTTTGGATGATGAAGGCTGCCCGATTCTTGCGTGCACTGTGTTTACAATGTTTCTTTCTGTTGCGTGTTTGATTTAACAGGGGAGATTAATCTTTACAACGGCCGAGTGGGGAAATAGAAAACCGACCACTTTTTGCAACTTCCAGTGAATAGACGATATGCGAAACTGCTTGCCGGTCTGGCAACACCACGCCCACAGCTTCCCGCTTCCATCTTGGTTCGGTCGAGCTCGTCGAGCTGATGCGTCGTTTGCTATGCGTACTTTCTGATATCGGTGCAGCTGTAGCCAATGTAGCATATTCCTTAGATGCTTTGCTCCTTGCTCTGCTCCCGTTTTCCCAAATGTAGGCGCTTTTACTCAGTGCCAGCACGCTCCTATCACGTCCCCAGCTTCGCTTGAAGTATGGCGCTGATCATGGCAAGAATTAATCGGCACAGGAAAGTTGTTTGTAAAGTCGAACTCTGTGCCGCTGTCGTTTTAATACTCGCGTTTAAATACCGGCACAAGTGTCCCGCATTATCAACGCTGGTTTGTTTCCATGTGGAAGCGCATTCATCCGGTACGGCAGCAAGCGGTGATTTTGCGCTGAGTGCGCAAATGTGTTGACCAACTTCTGTGGCGCTGCGAACTATCGTGCGCGCTGACGCTATGAGCTGCGTGCACTGCGATACAATCACACTACACCCTCGACCAGCTGCGTACTGTCATTCCCTTAACTGCAATGTGCAATGCATATCCGTGATTTTCAACGTCACTGTTTCAAATCCGTTGCTTGCGTTGATTCAAACAGGTGTACAACTAATTGGAATTGCATCATGGAGTGAATACTGCCCTGCACAGAGTCCATATCAACAAGTGCATATCCTGAATAATTAACACATTCACACCTCAGTTCTTATACATACTGTTTATCACATCACACCGGTGCTCTAACGCGCGGATTACGCGTCTTCGTAGAAGTTTTCAACTATCTGGTGATCACGGTTGGATGTCGACGCGTAGACCTGCACCGCCTTCAGCTTGTACCTCCTATTGAGTTTAATTACGATAGCTGCCAACATCTCGTTAATACTATAGAACTCATCCAAGTTGCCAGTTATATCCTGATTTATGAGGGATCCCGTATCTAGATCTTTTCTGTCCGCTAATCCACGATAACACAGTATGTGCCTGACTTTTAGTGCTGTATACGCCTGTCACATATATTAAGGAGCCTAAATTAAATTTTAAAGGAAAAAGGTGTGAAGAAGACGACGCGAATTAACTGAAGAATAAAGAATAGGAAGAAGAAGCATACGGTGAGGTGGAGGGAGATGATTGGTGGAGAAGCATTCGGTGAGGTGGAGAGAGATGATTGGTGGAGAAGAGAAGAAGACGACGACAAGGCATACGTAGACTAGCACCGAGGCTATAAAAGAGCGTGTGAGAGCGAGGCACCGGGGTTAACAGCAGAGAAGCGGAGACTCCAGCAGGTCAGGGATACATGGGCTGGAAGAGAGCGACGCCGGCTACTGCTCCGGTGAGCTCGCGTTCTACGACATCGCATAGTGGACTTCCTGCCGTGCCTGAGCCCGTTCCGGGGAGTCAACAGAGTACGCTACCACCTGCTACGTCCAGGGGTGTCTCCAGGGCTGTTGCCACCCATCCGGGTGGTGCCCCCAACGCCAACAACACCGGCATCACTTCCACGGGCGCTTAGACCTGGAGTTTGTACGAAGCAGCCACCAACGCCAACAACGCCGGCATCACCTCCATGGGCGCTTGGACCGGGAGATTGTACGACGCCGCCAGGAATGCCAGCCCAAGTAAGCCGAACGCCGCCTCGACGCCGGTTACGGGATCCATACAACGCCGCAGCCGCACCGAACCAATCGTGAGCACGAACGCCGACCACTAATAGTAGAACATTAGTAGTAGACGCTGGTAGCGGTGTGCCGGGGTCGTGTGTATTTATGTCTTTGTGTGTTGTGTTAGTTTTGTTAGTTTTGTGTTCTAGTGTGTGTGTCACGTAAGGTGTATTAAATGTGCGTTTGTGTGGATACACCCGTCGCCTAGTCCATTCTTTCGGTCCGAGTGTTCTCCGGAGAGATCCGTGACGAAGATAAGTGGCGAGCCTGCCAGGTTTCATTTCCTTTTTTGTTTTTGCTTTGTCTCGGATTTTTCCGATCTCTCGACGGCAGAAAGGATGGATTTGGCAACAACGTTAGAACTGGCGCTCAAGCTAGGGTTAAGCAAGGAAGAGGCGATGCGTCTCTGTGACGAGGAGAAAGAAGAGGCAAAGAGGCAGAGAGAGGAAAGGGCGCAAGCACGCGCAGACGCTCGTGAAGCAGAAGAACGCGAGGCGAAAAGAGCTCGCGAGGCAGAAGAGCGAGAAGCTAGAAGAGCCCGCGAGGCAGAAGAACAGGAGAAAAGGATAGAACGGGAGAAGGAGTTTATTTTGTGGAAACAGGCGCATGTCGCGGGAGGATATGAGGAGATCACAGACAACGATCAGCGTTCCTTAGTGGGTACAGAATCTCCTAGACCGGCCAGAGTTTGCCCAAGGAAGCTGATGGCTCCTTTTGATGACAAGAGAGATGATCTGGATGCATATCTGCAACGTTTCGAGTGGATAGATTTGGGGCAAGGCTGGGAGCGCAGTGAATGGGCCACGGCATTAAGCATGTGTTTAGTCGGAGAGGCGCTGAATGTGTTTGGAAGGATGCCTGCTGTTGATTCGATGGACCACGAGAAAGTCAAAAAGGCACTCCTCCAAAGATTCAGGCTTGCGGCAGAGGGTTTTCGTGAGAGATTTCGCACCGCGAAACCTGAGGATTCGGAAACCGCTAAGCTGTTTTCCTGCAGGCTGACCAACTGTTTTGATAGGTGGCTTGATATGTCAAACACAGAAAAGAGTATTGAAGGTGTGCGTGACAAGCTGGTCACAGAGAAATTTTTAGCGTGTTGAAGCTCAAAGCTGGCGCTATTCCTGAAAGAAAGAAAGTTGTGTTCGCTGGAAGAGTTCGCCGACACTGCAGACCGAATCTTCGAGGCTCAAGAGTTAAGAAATTTGAGTAAGGCAAAGGAGGAAACCCGAAAGACGTTAGAGACAGATGCGGCAAAACTAAGAGTATATGGCGGTTCATATAAGGTGCCAGTAAGGTGTTTTCTTTGCGGCAAGGTGGGTCACCGTGCAGCTTACTGTCGGACTAGTAGCGCTGTCCAAAAACACAGATTGTGTGTCAAGGTTATAAGAGGAGGGGTCATACTCTGGATGAGTGCCGATACAGAACGCAGGACCGAGCTGCATGCGTTGTCGACTCAAGGGTAGAACTTGCCACGCCATCTGAAGTTTCACAGCTGAAAGGAGAGCAAACGCCGCTGGAAAATGAGGCAGTGAGGGGAACACCCAAGTCGAAAGCAGCAATGCCAGTGGTGGTTGGGCAAATAAGGGATCGTCGTATATAGGTGCTTAGAGATAGCGGAGCCAACGCAGTCTTGGTTCGGAGAAGCCTGGTGAAGGACGAGGATCTTACAGGGGAAGCGTCGGTCGTCACTCTGGTAGATAGCACAGTAAGGTACCTTCCTGAAGCAAGGATTCTAGTGTCCACGCCATATTATACTGGGCAGGTAGTGGCAAAATGCGTAGACCAACCCATCTACGATCTCAACTTGGGGAACATTACGGGTGCAAGAGGTGTCGAAGACCTCGATCCCAAGTGGAGGATGCTCGACGTTGAAGAACATCCAAAGGAGGTGCCAGTAAGGTGTTTTCTTTGCGGCAAGGTGGGTCACCGTGCAGCTTACTGTCGGACTAGTAGCGCTGTCCAAAAAACACAGATTGTGTGTCAAGGTTATAAGAGGAGGGGTCATACTCTGGATGAGTGCCGATACAGAACGCAGGACCGAGCTGCATGCGTTGTCGACTCAAGGGTAGAACTTGCCACGCCATCTGAAGTTTCACAGCTGAAAGGAGAGCAAACGCCGCTGGAAAATGAGGCAGTGAGGGGAACACCCAAGTCGAAAGCAGCAATGCCAGTGGTGGTTGGGCAAATAAGGGATCGTCGTATATAGGTGCTTAGAGATAGCGGAGCCAACGCAGTCTTGGTTCGGAGAAGCCTGGTGAAGGACGATGATCTTACAGGGGAAGCGTCGGTCGTCACTCTTGTAGATAGCACAGTAAGGTACCTTCCTGAAGCAAGGATTCTAGTGTCCACGCCATATTATACTGGGCAGGTAGTGGCAAAATGCGTAGACCAACCCATCTACGATCTCAACTTGGGGAACATTACGGGTGCAAGAGGTGTCGAAGACCTCGATCCCAAGTGGAGGATGCTCGACGTTCAAGAACATCCAAAGGGGGAAAGGCCTGCGACAGCTCAGACGGGTGCAGTCAGTTTCTAGTTGGCAGTGGAGACAAGAGCTCAAGCGACAGCCCGAGCAACGCAGCGTCCGCTCTCTACTCCTGTTACGATGTGCCTGAGCGTAACACCGGGCGAAATGGCAATTAGGCAAAAAGAAGACACGAGCATGAAGACCTGCTTCCAAAGAGTCGGGGAAAAGGTGAATAGAAAGAAGAGTCGGACGTCATTCGCGTATCAATTGGTAAATGGTCTTTTGCACAGGGAATGCACATTTAGTTCAGGAAGGCGGGTCCAACAGCTGGTGTTACCGAGAGATATGCTAGAGACCGTGCTACGCTTAGGACATGACGCCATTATGGCCGGACACCAGGGTGTTCAAAAAACGGTGTCTAGAATCACCGAGGAGTTCTTCTGGCCAGGTGTTCAGAGTGACGTTAAGCGCTTTGTTCGCTCATGTGATGTGCCAGCGCACAGTTCCGAACGGAAGAATTGGTCCCGTACCTCTGGGCAAGATGCCAGCCATCGACCTACCGTTTCGGCGAGTGGCTATTGACATTGTGGGGCCAATCTCTCCAGTATCTGCCAAAGGCAATAGCTTTGTGCTTACTCTAGTTGACGCGGCCATTCGTTATCCTGACGCTATTCAACTGAGAACTATTGACAGTATCCAAGTGGCGGAGGGTCTTGTGGAAATGTTTTCGCGTTATGGGTTCCCGAGGGTAGTTTTGAGTGACCGGGGCTCGAACTTCACATCGGAACTAATGAAGGAGGTTAACCGCCTTGTGTCAGTGAGGCAATTACTGACAACGCCTTACCATCACATGTGTAATGGGCTTGTAGAGCGGTTCAACGGCACCTTCAAAAATATGATCAAGAAAATGTGCCAGGAGAGACCTACTGATTGGGATAGATATCCCCAAGCTCTTTTGTTCGCTTGCCGCGAAGTACCACAAACGAGTCTTGGTTTCTCGCCTTTCGAGATGCTATATGGGAGAACCGTTAGAAGTCCATTTGCAATACTCAAGGAGCGTTGGACTAATAAAGAAATTGCATCAGATCTCAAGACCACATACACATACATGTTTGAGTTCCGGGATAGGTTGAAGGAAACATGCAGGGTTGCACATTAAAGCCTTGAAAAGGCGCGTGAACGCCACAAGAGATGTTATGAAAAGAAAGCCATTAACAGAAATCTGAATCCGGGCGACAGGGTTCTTGTGTTGCTACCCATGGATCAAGATATGTTAATGATGCAATGCAAGGGCCCGTACCTTGTGACGCGGAAGAAAAAGGACATGGATTATGAGGTATTGATAGATGGCACTAAGAGGGTTTTCCATGTTAAAATTTTGAAGAAATATGAAGAACGAGGTCCCGTACGGCGGTACGCCACCAGGGCAGCTTGTTCTGTAGGGGCCGAGGAAACGGGTGATGTTGCCGTGGTGCCCACGTTCTGTGGGAAGAAAAACGCAGGAGATGATTGGTGGAGAAGCATTCGGTGAGGTGGCGAGAGATGATTGGTGGAGAAGAGAAGAAGACGACGACAAGGCATACGTAGACTAGCACCGAGGCTATAAAAGAGCGTGTGAGAGCGAGGCACCGGGGTTAACAGCAGAGAAGCGGAGACTCCAGCAGGTCAGGGATACATGGGCTGGAAGAGAGCGACGCCGGCTACTGCTCCGGTGAGCTCGCGTTCTACGACATCGCATAGTGGACTTCCTGCCGTGCCTGAGCCCGTTCCGGGGAGTCAACAGAGGACGTTACCACCTGCTACGTCCAGGGGTGTCTCCAGCGCTGTTGCCATCCATCCGGGTGGTGCCCCCAACGCCAAAAACACCGGCATCACCTCCACGGGCGCTTGGACCTGGAGCTTGTACGACGCAGCCAGCGACGCCGCCACCAACGCCAACAACGCCGGCATCACCTCCACGGGCGCTGGGACAGGGAGCTTGTACGATGCCGCCAGCAACGCCAACCCAAGCACGCCGAACGCCGCCTCGACGCCGGCTACGGGATCCATACAACGCCGCAGCCTCACCGAACCAACCGTGATCACGAACGCCGACCGCTAATAGTAGAACGCTAGTAGTAGACGCTGGTGCAGTGTGCCCGGGTCATGTGTATTTATAGTCTTTGTGTGTTGAGTTAGTTTTGTTAGTTTTGTGTTCTAGTGCGTGTGTTTCACGTAGGGTGTATTAAATGTGCGTTTGTGTGGGTACCCCCGTTGCATAGTCCATTCTTTCGGTCCGAGAGTTCTCCGGAGAGATCCGTGACAACGCCTCACCTGTCCTCCTCTAAGCCCCATGTCATCCCATTTAATGCCCGCTAGTTCCTCGAGAAGCACTGCTTGGCTAGCCCGACATAAGGTTCCAGCGTTAAACGTTGCCAGGTTCGGATTCCAATGAAGGCCTGTTCGAAGCCAGAGATTCTTAGGACCCTCTACTGCGTCAGAAGGCTGACAGCCGCCTTGGTCAGTTGCTCCGCAGCCGTTGGGGACTGAGGGCCGAGGGTTAATTGGTTTGTTCATGGAAGGTTGTGGCCAAGTACCACACAATCGTGGCCAAATCCTGTTCCGGTGAGGGAGTCGCTGTTGGTTCTGGTCAGCGAGATCAGGCCCCACCCCAGGCCTGGACATGCACTGCCATCGACACGCGGAATTTTTTTTCAAACATTTGTAGAATTGCATAGCCTCGGGATTCAAGCTCCGGTCATCTTGCAAGAAAGGTGGATGCTCTAACTCTGCGCCAAGCCTCCTACACAGAGAATCATATTGAGAACAACTATCTGCTGTCCTACCCCCCAAGCAAACAGCCTCCGCCTCGAACTTTATCTCCTAGAGGACTTTGCTTCCACACAACCCAGAGGATGCTTCGGCGCTTACTTCAAGGTACTAGACCCAGCGGTGACCCCTTCAACGAATTCGCAACCGGCAAAATTTATTAGCCGGCTTTTACTTTACGAGTACGTAACCTGGTAGCAGTTGCTTTTTATCTTCCTCTGACTACTGGCCGTTACTAAGTATTACAGCCCGTCGTTCTCATATCTTCGGCTCCAACCGGGACCCCTGGCGAGGCTTGTGGTTTCAACCCTTTTCGCTCATTTGAGAGAAAGGCGGACTTTTCCAGTAACCAGGATTTATTCGTCCAGCCGCACCCCCCCCTCTCGAGGTACCGAGCTCTTCGGAAGCGGAAACCAACGCGGCCCGGCTTAGTGGTACGTCCTTCGCAGGGGCAAGGAGGTCGCGCGATATTATTATTTTCTATGGTTCAGAATTTTCACCGTCTTTGGAAGCCAAATTCGAAGTTCCCAGTCTGGACACCTCCACACCTGCCTCCCTCATCTGCCAACGGGCGACATGGGATGCAGCATGTTCCCAATTCTGTGGAGAACACGCTAGCAATCTAATGGGGATTTGCAGCCCCTATTTAATGGGCCCTAGCAAGCCGACCTCGTCCGTCGGCGTTGCGACTGCAGGCAACGTGAAAACCGTAGCTTCACTCTGTGACCTCATCAGAAAGGGGGAAAACTGGATATGAGCAGGTTGCCTTATCCCCTCACTAGAGAAATTAATCTTCATTGTCAGGACTGTACGCTTCCACAAGGTAGTAATGTTGGACACAAGAAAATAAAGGTGCCTTTAAGTACCTGAACTGACCGAAATGCCTCCTGGGTTCATCCTGCAATCATTCTGCAACCAAACTATTTGATAGCACGGCTGGCTGTTGCTAACTTCTTAGCATGGATTTAGAACAGAGCTGTTTTCGGTTACATTTAGTATCCACTTTGTCCTATCATCGGACCTTGATGCGAGAATTATTTTTACGTCTCGAATCGAATTCTCGTGCACTCCATAGCGCTCACTGCTCGCATCCCCGAGCTACACAACGAACTGGTCATCATTATTCTACATGAAATAGCATGAGAAATGAACTTCCGCGAAGTGGATTGAATGGCGAGGCGTCTGTGCCGCTGCTAACAATCCTAGACTGAAAGAAGGCGAAGAACTCCTGGCAGCGTTCAGGATGGATCTGCAAGGAGGCGACTAAATCAAGATTGAGAGACGGAAGCGTTGGTTAAGATGAAAGTGGCTGCCCTAATTTACAGTAATATCCTGCGGTTTTAGATGCCTTCAGGTATAAAGAGTAGACACAAATGTGGCACTCTTATATCCCAAGAAAGACAGATTTTCTAGGGTCAGCAGTTCTTTAGGTGTCGGAGATCGTGTCCTTCCACTCATCGCAGGAAACAGCTGTTGCTGGCATGAACGATACCGCGTGGCGACCTCAACGATATGCAGCAAGGAGCACACGAACTGTAGCTTTCGTTTGCCGGAATCAGAGAGCAATTAAGCATATCTATAACGTGCTTAGACCCCGTAAGTTCATGTTGTACCATTGCGTGGCGATCAGAAAGGTGGCGCGCCTCTATTTTACGAATACTACGTACCTTCCGCAGCATGATTCCTTAGGGAGGAGAAATTACACGAGGCCCATAGGTGGGGCAGTGCTCGTTAGGAAAATGCAAGCACAGTCCTATTGCCAAAAAAATAAACATCCTCAATGGCGGCTAAATGGAATGCAAATGGTTTAATTTGCCTGCGTTGA
Organism: Amblyomma americanum; assembly: GCA_030143305.2. Lineage (NCBI taxonomy): Eukaryota > Metazoa > Arthropoda > Arachnida > Ixodida > Ixodidae > Amblyomma > Amblyomma americanum. The sequence continues at coordinate 141,878 of JARKHS020016531.1, read as the reverse complement.
CTATGGGCAGAATTTTTTCACTGCACAGAAAAAAACTTCCATAGGTTTAAGAATTTTTTATCTATCCTTTCTTTAAACCAAAACGTTCATGAGCAAATAAGGGGGAGGACAGGCAACGAAGTTGAGTATGTTTTTACGCAGAAGTCACTATGTGCATACGAAAAACGTCGCACGAATTCTCGTGTCAAAAAAGGTTTCATTTGAAACGGGAATCGAAGTGATAATCTAGCTCGTCGGCAGTTTTGCTTTGTTTTCATTGGCGTGATATTGTTTTTTTAATTGCATTTCGCTCAGTGCTGATTTTGTCGCCGTCCCATCAACATGCATCCTGATTCTGCTTTTTTATTTCCTTCTAGTTGTGCATTTACAAATCTGCAAAGGTGATAAGGTAAGAAATTCGTTTCGATTCCCACCGATCAACCAGTTTGTAGTCGGTGCCTATGTGAACGCTGTAAGGGGTTGGCTTTAAGGGCCAGCCCCTTACAAATTCTAGGAGTCTATATTCCGGAACACCTGTGACCTAACCAGGAGAGCTCATTGGCTATCTAAGGTAGAACAGCCGAGCAGGGCAGCCTCCCAGCGCTCCCAAGTAGTTGAGGGAAAAGAAGGGTAAGCAGGGTTAGCGGGCATGCCCACACTATGTGGTACACGCCCGAGTACGTGCACAAGCAATGAGGGCACTCCCCGTTAAAGGCCGGATAAAAATATAATAGATGCGAATACCGTGATCGCCCGGACACACGTTTCGTCATCTGGACCATAGCATATGCGGGACTAGAGGGAAAGGAGGCCGCATACTCGTCAGCCCGCGGGCTCAACTGCCGGGCATCGCCACGACACTCGCAGCCAGATGTATCATAACTTAATGCTGCTAACACTTACGAAGACATTATTAAATTATATCAAACCCACCTTAGCAGCTTTCTTCACCCTGCGAAAGGGCTAACCAAAAGCGAGGAGCGTTGGCTCCTTCGCTTGCAATACCAACACGGTACTATGCCCGGCAGTGGGCCCGTACAGTGCTGGGAGGCAGAAGCCTATCGACGGCAGCGGGGGTCTCGTGATCTTGTATTGCCTGTGCGTGTCATATATATCCCTGGCTGAGTGCAATAATGTGCGAGCCTTCTTTCCTTGCTCGCCGCTGTTGACGTTTGGTCTTGTCCACGGAGCACAACATGCGTGGTGCCGGTTGGCGTCAGAGGAATGGGCCGCGGCCACGGCGCATACAGACCACACTCCACTTTCCAGAGTGAGACCTGCTAATCGGCGCCTCATCCGTTTTCCTTGATTTGGGTTTTACTCGCAATTCGCTCAAGCGTCGCTCCTTTCAGAGGCGCCACCATTTCCCCCATCAGGAAGAGCGTTTTTTTCGCGTCTCGTTCCTTTTGCGTGCACGTGTGCCTCCACTACCTGTTTGAGGCTGCTTTTCGCGCTTTCAATGCGTGAGCTGCGAATTATTTTACTACAGGCAGCCTCAAGCGTCCGTGTGGAGTGACATCACCGGAAGCGAAGGTGTATTTCTGCGTTCAACTCAGCAAATCGAGAGGGTGCTCAGCAAAGCAAATCTCACTCGACGAGTTTCCTGCTGATAACTTGCGAAACTAGTGGGCGAAAAGAATTTCTGGACAAGCCGAAGTTATGGTATGCAAGCACCAGTTATCTCCATTAGGTTGCAAAAGAAAAAATATTTCACAAATTTTTGAACTACCGATTGTAAGCGACCAAGGTTTAAGTAGCGCGAATATAAGTAAAGACAAAGATGGATACCGCTATTACTGACTATCAATCGGCATTATTTTTGAAATACTCGAAGATTCCGATATTCATCATAGAGTATAAACACGAAACAGTGAAAAGGGAAGTGAACAACTGGGCGTGAAGGTTACAAACGGGACCTTCTGAGAGTGATCGCTGATATCGGGATAAGGCAGGTAAAACAGAAACGACAGACTAATAAACAACGCAAGCAAAAAACAGGCAAAAAGGGTGTACAAGTGACAAAAAATAGCCAATTCGCTACATGGCCTGAATAAGAACTTTAAAGAATAGCGCTGCAAAAACACGGGCGAAGAAGCCGCAGGACGACACAAGCGTTCGTGTCGTCGTACTCCTTCTTTGTGTTTTCGTAGCGCTATTTTGTTAAGATGTGTTACCAAAGGGCCCGCTCCTCAGTCTTCTGATTCAGAGAACCCTTGATCAAGAAGTGCGATTTCTTTCGGAAAAATGGTGACAGGCGGCTCGGTCGCACAGCCTTTTTTCTCAAGGATGAAGAAGTCTTCCCGAATATTTCATTCACTACGGTCATAATATTTTTATGCCCGTTAACAGGAAGATCAATCTTTACAACGGCCGCGGAGAATAGCCATGTGGAAAATTCTTGCAACTTCCAGTGAAATGGCGCGATCATTCGCCCTCTCCACTTTCACCCTGTCCACAACAATTTTCGGTTTGTCCCTACGCATGACTTGCCCCAAGACAGGGGCATTTTAAATAGCCTTAGTCTTGCATCATGCCAACCGATAATTGTCTTCTATGTCGCACACTGTACCTTGAGTCTTGCCAGCGTTAACCTGCTTACTTATGGTTCCGTGCCTGCTAGGTGCAAAAAACAATCGCCATATTGTGTACTCTGACTTTTCCTGTGAACCATTCGGAAAGTGCCTGATGTGCAAAAAGTAACATTTATTGTTAAATTTCGCCTCTGATCCGAGAGAAAAGCAGGCGAAACTGATGATCGTCGGGGCCAATCCAAAATGGCGCAAGGTTCTCAATGATTATCACGATTGCAGCATGCATGAAATAAAACACTTCAAGCAAACATTTCGTGGGCTTTGCCGCCGTTTAATAAAAAATTTTGTTGTCGTATGTTTCGTTTTCAGGGATCTACATTTGAGTTAACGCTCCCGAATTTAACAAGCGAATATAAGCGTGCAACAAGTGAGCTAAGGGCGCGTTTCGCTTTAAACTCGCGGCAAGTAGCGCGGCTTCACCTTCGGACGCTTGTAAGGACTAACAAATACAATAGTGCGCCAAGTTTAGAATCTGAAAAAAAAAGCAAAGCGAAGAACCGGCTATGCGAACCAGAGGATCACATCTACTCCCATCCGTAAAGCCGCCCTGAAATATTGCTTACAAATGCAAGAACTGCCACTCAGAAAATATTTGAGCTGCTAACTGTATAGCATATCTTGCTTATGTGCCCGTTAAGACTTAGCGGCACGTGCTTTAAAGAACCATGGTTCTAGACTGCTTTGAAAGCCGCTCATCAGCCCAAGCGCACCATCGGAGGATTCAAAGTTCAAAGTTGGGGGAAGGAAATGTGGCGCCCCTTGTTGCGGCGCGCCTGTTGGGCGGGGTATTACGGTGAGGACCTCTTCAGAACATGCAGCCAGTCGTGCTACGATTAATTCAATAAATCAGCCAAAAAGTCACCTTGTCGACTAACATGCCTTTGTTTTCCCCTTATTTGCTCTCTGCGCGTCGGTTTCATTGGCGAAATATGCGCTATGTTCAAAAAGCGTTGGTTTGAAGCGACGCTGAAACCCACATTTAAACAAAATCTTATTGAGGCACAGAATGCGTTTCCAGCTCAAGTTTCATTTTATCATTTCCGTCTCCATCGTACAGGCTATTCATCTGCACGCATGCATAAGGAAGCTGTAAGAGTGTGACAAACAGTTGCTTTGCCGTAAAGTTTGTGATGGTGCTTTTGGAAAGTGTTGGATTTCCTGGAGAGACTTGCCACAATAACTCTTTTCTGCACGCTTTATTTAATCAAGGAACGTAACATGCTGCTGCCTTTAGAATTCGTTGATGAACCAAGTACCTCCAGAAGCACTTCGTCAGACGCCTGCAAACATTGGTGCAATTATGAGTCAGCAGCAAATAGCAAAACAAATGCACACCTAACGTACGGTATGATGTCCTGAAGAGTTTCTTGGCGTTCACGTGTATAGGCGGCTTTTATTTAAAGATATACGCTCAGAAAGAGATTAGACCAGTTTGACCATATATGTAAGAAAGCGAGGAACGCGGAGGTTGCTTAGTAAAATAATTGGCGTTGCTTATTCAAGCAGATTAGCTATGGCAGCCTCATTTAATGACCCAGACCAGATTCATTTACAGCCACGTGTGTTTAGATAACGCATGGCACTATGTATTACATATTTATCTTCCGCATAATATTAGAACAGCGCTAAGCAACAAGGACGATGAAAGAAGGGAACACACAAAAAGGCGCTTTTTGTGTGTTCCCTTCTTTATTCGTCCTTGTTGCTTAGCGCTGTTTTAATATTACGGAGCATTTCCAACTCTGCCAATCTGCCGTTCTTTTACTTCCGCAGCTGGCGACCGGAGGTACTTTGCGATCTGTGCAGAACATGCTGGACTCGGCGATTATATCTGCACTGTTTCCTCATATCTCGACATAGGGCCCGCGTCACGCGCATCACCAGTTGATGCTGGCAGCTTACATAAACAAGTGATTAACGCACGATTCCCTGAGGCTAGACACCCTGACAGCGAAGCCTGGCAACACCCTTCAACGCTTTCAAAACCGCCAACCCACTCGCTTTTGACTTTGTTTGGTTGTTTTTAACTGCGTATTTAGCGTTTGTAACACATCCCGTGAGTACATCGGGTTGCGTACATTGCTTTACGTGCGGGATGTATGCACGATGCGAGCGTTTCTATCCGCTAGCAGTGAGCTCCGATCGAATGTTTGCGATAACTTTCGCTCCCTCTCAGGTAATTTCACGCGTGAAATAGTTTATTTCATTACCACTAGCGTAGCGACGTGTTAAAACTGGTAGAAGTGTTACTCCTGTCGTACTGTTCACTAAGTCATGCAGAAAAGCCGTTCTGTAGCAAGCTATTTCATGCTAGTGATTAAAATAAAGTATTACATTAACCGCCACGATCGCTCAGTGGTTTCGCCGTTATACTACTGTTCCGATCTGTAGTCTCTGGATCGAATTCCCGCCGCGGTGGCAGCATTTTGACGGGCTCTAAATGAACAAAAAAAAGACCACTGGACTAATTTCAGCGAGAATAATGAAACCTAGGAGTCAGTAGTCATTTTCCATGTGTCGCTTTCATTAATTGTAATAAAGAAATAAACTCCATGGGCCAAAATATTACATTAACATTCCTAATCGTGTTTTAATGCCTGCCTGGTGAAAAATTCACTTACATATCGGAATCGGTGGACACGGAGCTCTGATGCACACGACTCGCTCATAAATACAGCGCTCTCCTCGGCGGCAAAAGACTTTCTGAAAACGAAACAAGAAAAAAGAACGATGTGAAACAATTTTTTCACGCTGTATTTACCAATATCAAAAATTTCCCCTGCAAATCCTCAGAGTGGCCCTCTACCTACACCTGCAACTGCTTACTGGCAGTGGCTGTGATGACAAGTTACACACAAAAAAACTTTGAAATGCTAAAAATTAGCACCTCTCGATAGGCTGAGCTTCACTGTTCAAATATTTAATATGCGTTTACTTTTTTTTTTCAATGACACACGGTTTGTTCTAGTGTAGCTTTTGTGGATGTGGAAACACTGGTTTCACCTGTCTTCTAAACCAGTCAACGGTTTGCTTCTGAACTCCACTGTGAACCCCGCAGTTGCTGGCGGCGCTTCGAGAGAAATTTGATATCAGTAATCCTATGCACGCACATCATGAAACAAACATTCATAACTGTCTTGCGGAAAGGTACTGGCAAATACCACTGGTTAATTTGCAAGGTATAAGGACTGCATCATGAATCTAACATTAACGCGATGGCCACAACATATGACCATTAACGCCCCTGTTAGCCGGTCGTGAACAGAATAATTCTCAGTGTAGCTAAAGGTTCAAGGAAAGCCACTCATGTCCTTCTGAAGGGGAATACTGCCACAGTTACTTGAATCACTTTTGGAGATACCTGTTCGGTGGTTGGCCGCTAATTTTTCTAATGTTATATGTCCGTTAGAGGAAAGAGATAAAATATATGCGAAAAAACCAAGTTGGCGACAGTTTTTATTCTGGCAAGCCACCACTATTACTGTTCCCGTTTCTTTAAAATTTGTGGTGGTAGCTGTTCAGTAGTGAGAACTATTCACGTGGTTTTTACCTGCTTGTGTTTATTACTCTTGTTATATTATCACCGGATTTGCTCTGGCGGAAAAAAATACAAATACTTACGATGAGTTGTGTAACTCCATATATTACGAAGCGATAGGCTTTCGACACACAGTAGCCTATTTTCGTCTTAATAATTGATTACAGTGAAACCCACTTACATCGGCTGCAGTTTTCACGACCGCTCGTTTATTACAAATGACGGTGGTGCTACCGCCGAAACATGCTTTTGGGCAATGAGACTGCGTCAGATACAATGAACAACCGTGCAGGCGTAGTTAGGCTATAAAGAACGTAGAGGCACCATAAACTCGTTCCGAAGTGGAAAAACTCGCGCTTCCTGTAAGCGTGTAATTGGAACAGAGCGTCCGAGCGCAAGTGACAACCTTCCCTGTAAATATTAATGTGGGATCCAAAAACGCAACAAAAAATCCGGGATATTGCCGACTAAACGGAACAGTTTTTACAAATGCTTCCTTCGAAAACGCATGCCTTTAAAGGCGAAACTGGCATTGGTGAAAGACAGCGCAAGGTCTCGCGTTGACATCCTACTGAGAACGAGGAAGAACGGCAGTGACCGGCGGTGACACTTTGTCATCGCCAAGTCTCGCACACTGCGATGCTTTGGAAGATACGTTTTAGTACGGTGAAAATCGAACACAAAGGCCTAGGTAACGCGTGCTGCTATATGTTCATGCGACAAGCGTCCAACCGGTCATAAGTTCCAATCGAGCGATGGGTATTGGGCGTGATTTGTTCACAAGGTGGCTTTGAGTTCGAACCTGACATGGCGAAAAGATTCCTGCTACATAACTGTGCAACGCTCCATGTAATGCCTTGTCTGGCTGCACCGAGAACGTTCTTCTCGACATCAGACGCCAAGTGCAAGATACAACCACCGGATATCGGCGTCCTTTATGCGGTCAGAATGTCCCATCTTCGGTACATCATCCAACTCATGCTGATAGCAGTTCACACATCGGATGACGATGTTCCGGTTCGCATACTTTTGTTTGCTGCCGTGGAAATGATTAAGGCCATGTGCAATGGAGTGACTGGAGTGCATCACCAATTGATTCCGTAAAGCATGGGTCAAGGAACGACTGCGAGCACTGTTGACCATGGTAGTGATTAGATGCATGAGGATTTGTAGCAACGCCCTGTAGATATCCCGATGTCCGGACATGATTTCACCTGAGATGACTTTGTTGCTCCGTACTATGACGTGGCCGCGAAAAAGATGATACATTTACGAAGCTATTGTATGCAAAGTACGAGCGCTGCCTGTCTGTCGAGAATCTGATCAAAATGGCGAGTGAGCCGTGCCACTGGTTGAAGTGAATGCTGTAACTGCGGCTAGTTATAGCCTGGTGTTAGATCAACTGATTTATTGGTACTTAATGCCTGGGCGAGGAAAAAAGTTATGACCGCTCTTGAAGGCTTGGAAAGCGCCATAATGTGGTATCTTTTAAAGAAGCTGACGCGCATCACAAACTTTTGTAAGAAAAAAAACAACAGTTTCCTTTGGCCTCGTATTTGGGGCTTGTTAATGAGAAGACCGCTTAACACGAACCGAGAATAGAACGAACGGAATCCGCGCGACCTTCAGGTTTGTTATAAGTGGGTTAAACAATATACAGAAATATTTTACACAGAAATTTAAGAAGTTAGCGCATTGGTATAGTCATGAATATAACCCTGCATTCTTGAATCGACAGTGTCAGCCAGAACACCTTAATTGCTTACTGAAATTATTTAATTTCAATCAATGCAATTCAATGGTCGCCACCTACCAACAATGGTGTATAACAAGACGAATCAAAACAATTTACTTACGCCGCATCTGCGTCTGATTCCAGGCGGTGGAAATCCTTCCCCGAATCCTTGGGCGTCTGCTAGCACAGCTGTAAAGGCATTATAATCGTTTGATAATAGCATCTATTTACAGAGCATGAATCTTTTAAAAATCCGTTCTCGTATTGACAATGCGATTTGTGGATCTGTGTTCCCACGGCTTTATTGAGAAGGGACATACACTGAATCTTTTTTTCTTTTAAAGCTGGCACCGAAAGGAAGCCGGAAAACTACCTTTGCTCGTTCATGCTGTCAGACAAACGCTTTCAAGTCTGCTGTTAGCGCGAATAATTTCTCCGTTACACCTTATTTAAATCTGTTCATGTATACAAAAATTTTCGGCCGCTGCGGTAGCTCAGAGGTTATGGCGCTCGGCTGCTGACCTGAAGGACGTGGGTTTGATCCCGATGGCGGCGGTCGGATTTCGATAGAGGCAAAATTCTAGAGGCTTGTCTACTGTGCGATGTCAGTGCACGTGTAGGAATTCCAGGTGGTCGATATTTTCGAAGCCCTTCAATAAGGCGTCCCTCATAGCCCAAGTCGCTTTCAGACGTTAAATCCCCCGAAAGCAAACAAAGTTTAGCTTTTTTTGTTCCCTAAGGACATTGGTTGTCTCTGATGTATCGTGCATTTTTTTTCTTCAGTTCGGTCGTTTCCACGCAGGCCGCGCATTGTTTCTTCTTGAATATTGTCGGCTAGTGTGAAATACCCTTCGTAGGCGTAGTACTTCCTTTTCTAATATTTTTTTCCTGTATACTGCACTGGTATCATCGGAACGCTGCTGAGGCGGAGAGACTACAGCAGCACTCATTATTAAAGTCGCTTTATCGGCTTTTTGGAGGCAACTTTTTTTCTGCAGCCGATTTTAATAATTTTTTAACATATTTGGTTGCCGCCTTTCTAAATCGCCTTGAACTCGCTGTAGGGTTCTGTTTAGAGGCGGCGTTTTATTTGTAATTCATGTTTCAGATGCTGCTAATGGCTGCTCCTAAGCGTTCACACCTCTGGGACCCTGCGGGCATTTCACTACACAACACTAACCAGCAAGGAAGATAGCATAGTAGCCGATGTAGAGAATAATCCCGTTCTTTTTTTTTTTGTATGTATGCTCTCTTGTACCTTGCATTTCAAACTGCAGTACATAAAGGAGCAAAATTCTGGGACAGGTGTGCTTGCTGCATGATTTTAAAGGCGTGGCACAGGTGACAGCTAACACAAAGACAGGATTCGCACTATTTTTAACTGTGGTCTTATTCTTAATTATTTTATGATCGCAGTCACTAACAGGTTCGTGTGTAATAGCATAACACGCAAAAAAGCAGAAACCAAACCTTGAACCTGTTTGTGCCTTTCTGTCAATGGAGGGAAGGAACAAGCTTGTACAGAAACCCACATGAACTACATTCTATAACAAAGTCCATGTATCACACACACGAGCTGTTTCCCAATTTTAGATTAGTTACGCTTCCAAAAATTCCCGAAGAATTGAATCCTTGCTTCTACAAGCTGTATCGCTTTATTATAGCGGCTGGCTAGGCGATGAGCGCGCAAACTGATTTCTTCTTACTTACGAATTGATCGGTCATGTTATCTTGCCCTGTCAAGACAATAGCTCATGTCAGCGTCAATTCACATAAAACAGCAACGTTGCCAGCGACAATGAGACGGGCGTGTATTTTCGGAGACCTTTGTTGCGGATGGGCCTTAGCTCATCCGCTCCATATGCAAAAGCACAAGCATGCAACAAAGGCACGCCCTGCTGGTCACCATAATGTCACTTCCGGCAAGTTCTCTGCGCGCTTTACGGCGCTCTGTACACCTACGGTATCACACCATGCTGGCCAATTTTCCGAGCAGCCACTGCCTTTTTGCTTCTCCACAGCCTATTGGGAAACGTTAGCTAAAGAGTGATGAGCAGTGGGATGAAACCCTTTCGCAAAATTTGACATGTAAGAGCTGACTGCGTACTGAAAGCGCATGAGCTCCGCAAAACAGGTTGAAGACAATGATTTGCAACTGCTCCTTGCAGTGTTTTCAAACGGGCTGAATCGTACTTGTGGCAGAGATGTACCTCAATGGCTAATTAGGGCATATGTCTACAAGTTTCATGCGGTTGCAACTTGACAAAGGAAATGTGTACTTATGAAGACCCAGGCGCTTACTGCAACTGGCCGATTTATTGGAAAAAGAGCAATTTTGTGAAAAAATTGAAAAATAGAAAAACAAAACAGAATTCGTGCTCTACTATGTCGGACGATTTCCAGGCCAGCCTGTGTGGTGTTAAGTGTTACTTTATGAACAAGTGAGCCGTAGCGCTCCTGAAACGTCATTTCCATTTTCGACCATCAAACATTCCTGAGCGCATGGTATGCCGTCAAACTATAAACTACATTAAGCGTCCCTTTCTTTCGTCCCTTTGTCGTTGTGCTAAACATTTAGAAGATATATGCGTGCCATCATACAATCGAGGTATGTGTGCGTTCATGGCTATGTGCAAACCGTCCTTTAGGCGGGACAAGCGCTAACCCCACTCGCGAACAGCATTACATTTGGAAACATTTTCTCGTAAATTCAACCTAAAGAATACGATGTTCCTATACAACCGCTGTGTATTGTAGCCTTTCGAATTGGCAGGTACATTACACCAGCACATCCGCTAAATTATTGCAGTAGACGAGGAAGGTGCGTTCACAGAACTGGAAAGAATCCTAAAATCATGCACGCCTCTGTAGCGGTCTTTCAGAAGTTTTCCTTCTTAATATCGAGTATTCTCTTGCTTGTTATAACTTCTGTGCCGAGTACGAGAACTTATCCATTGCAAATCAGAGCATTCGGGCAGCACTTACCTGCAGACAGCAGCATCACAGCGAGGACCAGTGCAATGTTCTTCATGGCTTCCTGTCTGTCACCAAACAATTCATGAAGCACGGCGCGGATCGACAAGCTTTTATCGCACGCTCCCAGTGTTGCCACACCATATCTGCCACACGATCGGCAACGCCCCCAAAGCCCCACGTGTCCGATACAAGAGATGCAGAAAAGCGCAGCGTGCGAATCTTGGGATGTTTCGAGTGTTCCTTTTTTTTTGACTTGCACGTACGTACCACAAGTTAAGCGCTAAAGCGCGTATCAGGGTTTTCCCATTGTAGTGGCCTCACTTACTAAGAAATGTGCACGTGGTATGTTCTGGCCGATGTATTGACATACGATGTCATTGAACCCCTCAAATGCAACAGACGCACGGCAGGTGTTAAGCGACCACATGGAAGGTTTGCTTTGAAGTGTAGCTACTCCGCCCCAAATCTTGCAGCAGGCTTGCAGTTTTAAACCGTGAGTGTGCTTTCCTTTTTTATTATAGCCCCGCCCCTTCGTGGAAATTCTTTGCATACACAGCAAGTGTTATTTTTGTTTTCCATTCTCTTTGTTCAATTTTGTGTACCAACAACCACTTTCTTTCACTGCGCCCGCCTGGCCCTCAATACCGCTTTGTGTTTCTTGGGGTACAGATTCCGGCTCATGTGCCACGGGAAGCAATATGACCACCATATGGCATTCCATCGACACGAGAACTTTCATTCCTTAAACCCGGTGGAGAATTGCACGGCCCCGGGATTCGAGCCCCAATCCTCTTGCACGCAAGGCGTATGCTCTACGCCTACGCCAGTCCTCCGACACAGAGAATCATGTTGAGGGCAACTGTCTGCAGTCCTATCCCCCAGCAAACAACCTCCGCCTCCGACTTCAACTCCTAGAGGACTTCGCTTTCACACACCCCTGAGGTGCGTCGGCTCTTACTTGAAGGCACTAGTCCCAGCGCTGGAACCTTTCACAGTTTTCGCGACCGGCCAAAAATTTCCGTTGGCATTTACTCTAAGAGTATGTAACCTGGAAGCAGTTCCCTTTTGTCTTCCTGTGACCTCCTCCCATCCGCCAAGGTGTGGGTGCCCGGAAGCTTAATTCGGGCGTAAAAATTGGTGAGATGAAGCCGGGCGTACTAGCCATTACTCGGAATTACTGCCTGTCGTTCTCATATCCTCGGTGCCAAATGGGGCCCCTAGCGTGGCTTGTCGCTTCAACATTTTTCGGGGTTTTCAGACAAAGGCGACGTTCCCAGTACCCAGGCTTGATTGGAGGCGAAATTCTAGAGGCCCGTGTACTGTGCGATGTCAGTGCACGTTAAATAACCCCAGGTGGTCGAAATTTTCGGAGCCCTTCCCTACAGTGTCTCTCATAGACTGAGTCGCTTTGGGAAGTTACACCCCCAAAAACCATAAACCATCTTTAGGCTGCGTAAGTTCATGTTGTGCCATTGCATTGTGAACAGCATGGTGGCGCGCCTATATTTGCCGAATACTACGGCGCCTTCCGCAGCATCATTCTGTGTCGCGGAGAAATTACAGTTGGGCCATTGGTAGAGCAGTGCAGGTTAAAAAATAACATGAGCATAGCCACAATCCTACTACCAAAAATGAATATGCTTCTTGGCGGCAAAGTGGAGTGGAAGTGCTTTAATTTTCCTGAATTGACTATGCGCACGATTTTACCACTAGAAGGAAAATATTTTCAAGTACTTCGCGAATTTTTCTTTATAGTTTCTTTACATCAACAGGTACATGAGCAAGTGAAGGGGCAGGAGAGGCAGCAAACTTTAGTAGTTTTTTGCGCATCATTAATTGTATGCGCGTAAGCAAGCACCGCTCATTTTATCTTAGAAAAAGATATTTCATAGTGAGTCGAATGGAAGTGATATTATAGCTCATATGCAGTTTAACTTTGTTTTTATCGGCATTATGATTTTTGTCCGCGTTTTATTCAGTGCTGATTTAAACGTTGTCGTGACGGCTACTGCCTCCGATATGCATCCTGATTGTGCTTCCCTTATTTTCTTTCATTTGTGACTTTATAAATTCTGCAAAGCTGTACAGGTGCGCATTCCGTTTTGATTCACACTGATAAACGAGTTTGTAGGTGGTGCCTGTGCGCAACTCCTGCTTCTTTTCATTGTATACTCGTGAGTTTCCGCTGTTCTTTAGAGAACAGTTCGTACTGAGATTTCGATCCACGATAAAGAACCCAAATCGTAGCCCCTAGGGTTCCTTATAGGCCCGTACTTTGATACATGAGGCAGAAGCCTATCGGAGCAGCGGGAGCCTTGTGATATTGTTTTGTCTTTACGTGTCATATATCACTGGCTGAGTGAAATATTGGGGAGTCTCCTTTCCATGCTCGCCGCTGTTGACGTTTGGCCGCGTCCACGGTGGTCTCGTCTCTCCTCCGAGCACAACATACTTGGTGTTGGTTGGCGTCAAAGGAATGGCGCTTAGTAGCGCCGATGACACGGTACATACTGATTACACTGCGATTTTCAGGGAGCGAGCTGCTAATAGCCGCCTCATTCGTTGCCCCTGATTGGGTGCAGCTTGTTAATAAGTTCTCGTCTATTTTGCACAACCCCAAATTACTTTGGCAAGGTATTAACGCCATCATAGGGAACAAGAAAAATGATCTTCCATCTGAGCTAAAAATCAATGGGGTGAATTATGCCGGCATGTCACTTGCGAATAAACTCAACGAACAATTTTTAGCTGCCGGAGCATACCAGCCTTCAGTTAGCTGCCATTTAACTCGGACTGTAGACACTTATTTTTCCTCCTGCAGCACTAATTCTATATTTCTGTCCCCCACTTCCGCGGATGAAGTTGTTTCTATTATTAATGCCTTTAGAAACACGTGCTCACCTGGAGACAACTAAGTAGCTGTTTTTCCTATCAAATGTGCAGTTATTATTATCGCTGGTCCCCTTACGCATATTTGTAATAGAATGCTGCTCTCTGGTGTATTCCCTAGCAAATTAAATGTCGCACGTGTTGTCGTGATATTCAAAGGTGGCAACAAAAATGACCCGAACAATTATCGTCCCATTTTGGTGTTGCCTCTTTTTTCAAAATTAGCTGAGCGTGTTCTCTTCAGGCGAATAAATAACTTCTTACAGACTAAGCATCTAATCTGTCCCCAACAGTACGGTTTTAAGGCCGGTAAATCAACTCAATCAGCTCTTTTAGATATTAAAAACTCTATAATTAACAATTTTGAGAATAGGCTTTTTTCTGTTGGAATTTTTCTTGATTTGTGCAAAGCCTTCAATTTTGTGAAGCATTCAATACTACTTCATAAATTATAGACTTATGGGATCCGTGGAGTTGCAAATGCACTTTTGGAGAGTTATCTAACTGCACGTATCCAGTACACTCAGATTCATGATGCAAAATCTACTTTTGGCACGATAAATGTCGGTGTCCCTCAGGGTTAAAATTTAGGACCACTTTTATTTATTTTATACATTAATGACATTGTCAACATTCCATTAACTGCTAATATTATTATATTTGCTGATGATACTAATGTCTTTTTTTCTGGCTCCAATCTTCAAGTACTTGAACGACAATCTAATGCCTGGCTTAACGAGTTAGCGGTTTGGCTCTTTGTTAATCAACTTCAGTTAAACGCCAGCAAAACAAAGTTTATGCTCTTTCATCCTAAACACAAACCTTTAGATCATCGCGTCAAACTAGCTTTTAATGACTTGAACATCGAGCAAGGTTATAGTTGCCGCTTTCTAGGTGTGTATTTTCGCAGTGATATGGGGTGGACAGATCATGTAAACTGCAGTAGACTAAAAATGGCCAGGTCTATTTGTGTTATCTATCGTATTAGGCATCGACTTCCACTACAGGTTAGAAGACAATTATACTTTGCCCTTGTTCATTCCCATCTTGTATACTGCAACCTGGTGTTGGGAACTTCCAACAGAACCGATTCGTATAAATTGCTTTCTCTTCAGAAAAGAGCTCTACGCTTATTATGTTCAAGCCCAGTTGTCGAACATAATCTTTTCGAAACATTTCATGTTCGCAATTTCTTTCATTCCTACAATTTGAGTTTAGCTGTTCAGATTTTTTATAAAGTAAAACATAATTTCAGGTCTTTCCAATAATTCAAGAAATGTTACGTATGGTTATCCACTGAAAGACCTAGAACAAACTATGGAAAACAAACTATAGATAGCCAAATTGTAACATTGTGTAATGCTTATCAGTTTCTAATAAAAATCGTCGTAGAAAGTCATAGTGTATCTGCTTTTAAGAAAAACTTTTCTTAAAAGCAGATTCTTTTTCCTGTTTCAATTCAGCTAACCTTGTATATTTTGTCTTTTGCGTTGCTTCCTTTACTGCCGAGTGTGCATATCGTGTTTTCTGCCAATTGCAGTTTATTATATTTGCATCGTTTTTTCAGTGTTTGCTATTTCTATTGTATAACTTATGTTGCTTGTTTTGAAAGTGTCTTTTTTTTGCCATGCGGCCACTGTTCGATGTATTATTCGGGGTGTAGGGCTCGTCAGGAGGTTTTCCTCGTCTTCCTCCTTTTGCCTCACCTCGAGGGCATATTGTATTAAATGGCCAAATAAAAATACTACTACTACTACTACTACTACTACTACTCGTAATTCTCTCGACCACCACTCCTTTCCCTGTCGCCACCATTTCCCCCATCAGGTAATGATTTGCTCTCATGTCTCATTACTTTAATTCGCACGTGTGCGTCCAGGCCATGTTTGGGGCTATTTTTCGTGATGGCAGTACATGAGCTGCGGATTATTTTGATTGATTCGATTTTATCTTTATTCAACATCAGGTGATGTTGGTGCACAGGCAAAAAGCCAGAAAGGCTTGACAAGGCCAGTGCACCCATTCTTTTCCAGCAGGGGTGGCAAATAATATGTTGCACAACCTGAAAACATACAGCGATAAAAATACAGTGGGAAGGCAACGGAAGATTACAAAGCATATATAAGCCACTCGTAGACCCCATGTTTGCATTATCAGGAAACAGCAAAACATAAAACGGTTTCTGTCGTATTAGCAAAAAAAGAGATACAGAACAAGCATGACTACTTAATAAAATAAGTACAATTAGAAAACACATACGTTATCTAAGTAAAAATATCGCGCAACTTTTTCATGGACAATCTCTTAACATATATATCATTTTGTAGTAGTTGATTTATGGTAGTTGGAAAGGCGAACTTTAGCATCTGTTTCCCATAATTGATACGGCATTTGACAACTTTCCTGAATTCAGGATGACGTGTGGGGTATGAAGCTTTGTTTCTATATAATTCGGCTAATTCAACCAGGGTTCGGATATGGTTTATGACATTTGACCTGTAACATTTGCATAACCTAAAGCCATGCATGGAGTCCTCACGAGTAACGTTTACTTTTTTTGAATAAGTTAGCTGTAGGATTTTGGTATGGCACTTTACTTATAATTCTAATAGCACGTTTTTGCAAGACTGCCAACTTGTGCATGTTTTCTGCAGTTGTAGTGGCCCACACTAGGATGCCATAGTTAATCAAAGATAGGAAGAGTGATTTAAAAAGGAGGGTATTAACGGATGTGGGTAAAGTCGGGCAGTAGCGACGTATATGGCCGATGGTGCTAGATAATTTACCGGACAAATGTTCAATGTGTCTATCCCATGACATGTTTTCAGTAAAGTAAACTCCTAAAGTTTTATAACAGGGTACAACTTCCAGTACATTTTCGTTGAGCAGGAGGGGAGGCAGTCCAATATTCGTGTTTCGTGTGTGAAATATAGCTGGTTTTGACTCATTGGTATTTAACATTAAATAGTTGTTACATGCCCAGTTGTTTACTTGCGAAAGGGTGCCATTCGCACGGGCACTTAAGTCTGAGCCTTTGCTTCCCGAAAAGAACATTGCTATATCGTCTGCATATAATATGTATTTGTCAGGTTCACCTATGTGCACAATATCCTTAATATGTAACATAAAAAGAAACGGGCCACGAATACTACCTTGGAGAACGCCTGTAGTCACAGTTTTAACATGTGAGAAGTGTCCATTTATATCAACAAATTGTGTGCGGTGCTGTAGACAAGATGATAATAATGACAAAGCCTTACCACGAATCCCGTGAAAGTTAAGTTTCTGGAGCAATATTTGATGATTAACGGGATCAAAAGCTTTGCTGACGTCAAGAAAAACACCTGGTAATATACCTCTGTTCTCAAAGTTTTCCAATATCAATTTTTTTTGACAGAGAAAGGCAAATTCTGTTGATCTGTTTTTTTCGAAAACCATATTGCGACGGGCTTATGATACTGTAATGGTCGGTGAAGGATGTGAGTCGCTCAAGAATCAGTTTCTCAAAACCCTTTGAAAATATTGGCAAAATTGAAATGGGACGATAATCACCTATTGAAATGGGACTACGAAGATCATTAGACTTCCTTGCGGAGGGAAATAATTGAAAGCGAAGGTGTATTTCTGCGTTCAGCTAGCTGTGCAAATCGAGAGGGCGCTCAGCAAATCCGATACCATTGCACGAATTTGCTACGACTGAACTATGAAACCAGTTGGCGAGAAGAATTTCTGTAGAAACCGAAGTTATGTTATGCAAACCCCAGTCACCTCCGCGAGGTGGCGAAAGGGGAAATAATTTTGAAAATTTTGGCCCTTCAGATTGAAAACGATTATGGTTTAAGTAGCACGAATGACGGGGAAGGAGAAAAAAGGAAACCACTATCACTGACGATCAAATGACACTGTTTTTCATATATTCGAAGATTCCTATAGTCGTTGTACAATATGAAAATAAAACAATAAAAAGGGGAAGTGAACAAATAGTCATGACGGAGAAAAACGACACCTTCCCAGCGCGGTCGCTAATATCGTGATAAGGTAGGTAAAAAAACAACAGACTAATAAACTGTAAAAAGCAAAGAAAAAAAAAATGTGTGTACAAATGAGAAAAAAGAGCCAATTCGCTGCGTGGCCCAAATCAGAAGACTAATTATCAAGAAGTGCGACTTCTTTCGTAAAAATGGTTCGGTCACAAACGCTTTGTTTTTTTCTTTTGGATGATGAAGGCTGCCCGATTCTTGCGTGCACTGTGTTTATAGTGTTTCTTTCTTTTGCGCGTTTGATTTAACAGGGGAGATTAATCTTTACAACGGCCCCAACGGGGAAAAGAAAACCCAAAACTTGTTGCAACTTCATGTGAATAGACGATATGCGAAACTGCTTGGAGGTCTGGCAACAACGCGCCCACAGCTTCCGGTTTCCATTTTGGTTCGAGCTCGTCGAGCTGGTGCGTCGTTTGCTATGCGTACTTTCTGGTATCGGTGCAGCTGTAGCCAATGCCTTAGTTGCTTTGCTGCTTGCTCTGCTCACTTTTTACCAAATGTAGGCGCTTCTACTCAGTGTCAGCACGCTCCTATGGCGTCGCCAGCTTCGCTTGAAGTTTGGCGCTGATCATGGCTAGAATTAATCGGCAGAGGAAAGTTGATTGGAAAGTCGAACTCTTTGCCATTGTCGTTTTAATACTCGCTTTTAAGTACCGGTTCAAGTGTTGCGCATTATCTACGCTGTTTTTTTTTTTTTTCAAGTGGAGGCGCATTCATCCGGTATGGTACCAAGCGGTGATTTTGCGTTGAGTGCGCAAATGTGTTGACCAACGTCTGTGGCACTGCGAACTATCGTGCGCGCTGACGCTATGAGCTGCGTGCACTGCGATACAACCACACAGCACCCTCGGCCAGCTGCGCATTTTAA
This sequence comes from Amblyomma americanum, assembly GCA_030143305.2. NCBI lineage: Eukaryota > Metazoa > Arthropoda > Arachnida > Ixodida > Ixodidae > Amblyomma > Amblyomma americanum. Next base: position 123,259 of record JARKHS020016531.1, on the reverse strand, counting down.
TTCCCTTAACTGCAATGTGCAATGCATGTCCGAGATTTTGAACGTCACTGTTTCAAAGCTGTTGCCTGCGTTGATTCAAACAGGCGTACGACTCGTTGGAACTGCGTCATGGAGTGAATACGGCACTGCACACAGTCCATATCAACAACTGGATATCCTGAATAATTAACACATTCACACCTCAGTTTTTATACATACTGCTTATCACATCACAGAGACGCAATAACGTGCATAACATGAAGAGGCGATAGCATGATATTAAAGAAAAACACTTGGCACCTTGCAACCGCTACACGGCCGAGAGAGCTTTCTGGTCCTTCTAAAAGCAATTGAACTTGATAAAACTCATGTGAACACCCCAAAAACTAGACAATAATCGGCGTATGGTTCTTTGAGTGCGCTTAGTTTGCCACAGCACGAGCGATCAAGGTTCGTAGATGGAGCGCACTTAGTACTTATGGCCTCGATTTGCTGACAAATCAAAGAACGCGCTTCTTCGCGACTGGACCACATGATTGAACAACACAGGCCCATGACGGCTGAAACAATTTTCCTCCTCTATTGCGCTGTGGAAGTACGCGTCGATATATTAACGTCCGACCGACTATGCGCTATTAGAGAGTTAATAAATGCACAAAATCTACTCCTAATTTTTATCATAGAGAACGATGACTCTGATCCGTAATCTAGTTTGAAAGCAAATCACCTTTAAAGATTCGTGAAAAATCAGCGCAGAAAGCGAAAGGTGTGCACTAGTCAGCGTGCTGACACGTGGCACCTCGCGTGACTTTTGGTGTTATTAAAACGTTAGCACCGAGTTTAAAAAATTAAAAGCGAGATGCTGAAACGTAGCTGCTTCCCGCACGCATCGTGTTGTCTGTGCAGAGCACACACCGTACCGCAACAGTCCATCGGCATTTCACATTTCAAACGGAGCGCAGCCGTCTTAACCCAACGGTGGGCAGCGGTTTCGTTTTCTCGACCGAACCAACATGGCGGGCCTAGTTTTCGGAGCGCCATGAGATGGCGCTGCGAATTTCGCGTATCCTCTATTGGTGTTCTCTTTCGCCCTGTCATAAGTAGAACTTTCGGTTTGTCCGACATACGACTTGCCCCAAGGCAGAGTCGTTTCTAATAACGTTTGTCTTGCATAGTGCGAACCGCTATTTGTCTTCTATGTCACACACTGTAATTTTAGAGTTGTCCGAGTTAACCCGCTTACTTACGGTGCTGTACACCGACCCCTCCTTGTGGACCACTCGAGGAGTGCCTGAAGTGCATAATGCAATTTGTTTGTTTGTTTAAATTTCGCCTTTAATCTGAAGATCTGGCCCCGAAGGAACTGAAGATCTTCGAGGTCAGTCCAAAACTGCTTAAGGTTCTCTTAAAGTTATTACGATGCCGCATGCATGAAATAAAACATGTTAGGCAAACATAAGCGACATTTGCCGTAGTTTATCAACAATGAATTTTTCTTGCCGTATGTTTCGTTTTCAGGGATTAACAATAGAGTTAACGCGACCGAATTTAACAAGCGAACATAGGCATTCAACAAGTGCGCTGAGGGCGCGTTTCGCTTTAAACTCGCGGCAAGTAGCGCGGCTTCACCTTCGGACGCTTGTACAGACTAAGCAAATACAATAGTGCGCCATGTTTAGAATCTATGTGAAAAAAAGCAAAGCGAAGAACCGACTATGCAAAAGAGAGCATCACATCCACACCCATTCGTAAAGACGCCCTGAAACCTTGGTTGGCAATGCAGTAACTAGCGGTCAGAAGATACTTAAATCGCGAACAGTTTAGCATATCTTGTTAAAGTGCACTAATGACGTAGCGGTAAGTGCTTTAACAGACCCATGGTTTTAGACTGCTTTGAAAGTCGCTCACCAGATCAAGCGCACCATGGTAGGATTCGAAGTTGAAAGTTGGGTGAGGGAAAGTGGCGCCCCTTGTTGCGGCGCGCCTATAGGGCGGGATATTACCGAGAGGACCTCTTCAGAACATGCAGCCAGTCGTGCTACGATTAATCCAATAAATCAGCCAAATAGTCACCTTGTCGACTAACATGCCGTCGTTTTCCCCTTAGTTGCTATCTGCGTGTAGGTTTCATCGGCGAAATATGCGCTATGTTCAAAAAGCGTTGGTTTGAAGCGACGCTGAAACCCACATTTAAACAAAATCTTATTGAGGCACAGAATGCGTTTCCAGCTCCAGTTTCATTTTATCTTTTCCGTCTCCATCCTACTGGCTATTCATCTGCACGCATGTATAAGGAAGCTGTAACAGTGTGACAAACAGTTTTTTTGCCGTAAAGTTAATGATCGTGCTTTTAGAAAGTGTTGGATTTCCTGGAAAGAGACTTGCCACAATCACTCTTTTCTGCACGCTATATTTAATCATGGAACGTAACATGCTGCTGCCTTTAGAATTCATTGATGAACCAGTACCTCCAGAAGCACTTCGTCAGACGCCTGCAAACAATGGTGCAATTATGAGTCAGCAGCAAATGGGAAAACAAATGCACACCTAACGTACAGTATGATGTGCTGAAGAGTTTCTTGGCGTTCACGTGTATAGGCCGCTTTTATTTAACGATATACGCTCAGAAAGAGATTAGACCAGTTTGACCATATATGTAAGAAAGCGAGGAACGCGGAGGTTGTTTAGTAAAATATTTGGCGTTGCTTATTCACGCAGATTAGCTATGGCAGCCTCATTTAATGACCCAGACCAGATTCATTAATGGCCACGTGTGTTTAGGTAACTCATGCCACTATGTATTAATTACATATTTACTTCCGCATAATATTAAAACAGCGCTAAGCAACGAGGACGATGAAAGAAGGGAACACACAAAAAGGCGCTTTTTGTGTGTTCCCTTCTTTATTCGTCCTTGTTGCTTAGCGCGGTTTTAATATTACGGAGCATTTCCAACACGGCCAATCTGCCATTCTTTTACTTCCGCAGCCGGCGCCCGAAGGTACTTTGCGATCTGTGCAGAACATGTTTTACTCAGGGATTATATCTGCGCTGGTTCCTCATATCTCGACACAGGGCCCGCGTCACGCGCATCGCCAGTTGATTTTGGCAGCTTACAACAAGTGATTAACGCAGGATTCCCTAAGGCTAGGCACCCTGACGGCGAAGTCTGGCAACATCCTACAACGCTTTCAAAACCGCCAATCCACTCGCTTTTCACTTTGTTTGGTTGTTTTTAACTGCGTATTTAGCGTTTGTAACACATCCCGTGATGACATCGGTTTGCGTACATTGCTTTACGTGCTGGATGTATGTACGATGCGAACGTTTCTATCCGCTAGCAGTGAGCTCCGATCGAATGTTTGCCAAAAATTTTCGCTCCCTCTCAGCTAATTTCACGCTTAAAATAGTTATATCAATACCACTAGCGTAGTGACGTGTTGGAACTGGTAGAAGTGTTACTTCTGTCGTACTGTTCACTAATTCAAGCAGAAAAGCCGTTGTGTAGAAAGCTATTTCATGCTAGTGATTAAAATAAAGTATTACATTAACCGCCACGATCGCTCAGTGGTCTCGCCGTTATACTACTGTTCCGATCAGTTGTCTCTGGATCGAATTTCCGCCGCGGTGGCAGCATTTTGAAGGGCTCTAAATGAAAAAAAAAAGACACCTCTGGACTAATTTCAGCCAGAATAATGAAACCTAGGAGTCAGTAGTCATTTTCCATGTGTCGCTTTCATGAATTGTAATAAAAAAATAAACTCCATAGGCCAAAATACGCCCCTCTTAGAAGGATGTTAAGAGTGGCGTGTTCCCTGGTTGTTTTAGGAGTGTATTAATACCTGTGTTGTTTCCAATAAACTTTAGTTGTTAGTCAGCGCTTGTCCGTCTTCTTCTGTCTTCTCTGTGTCTGTCGTCGCTGCGCTGTTTTTACCACGGCTTAATGATTAAAGTCGCTTTATCGGCTTTTTTGAGGCAATATTTTTCTGCAGCTGATTATAATAATTTTTTAACATCTTTTGTTGCCGCCATTCTAAATCGCCTTGAACTCGCTGTAGGGTTCTGTTTAGAGGCGGCGTTTTATTTGTTATTCATGTTTGAGATGCTGCTAACGGCTGCTCCTAAGCGTTCACACCTGTGGGACCCTGCGGGCATTTCACTGCACAACACTAACCAGCAAGGAAGAGAGCATAGTAGCCGATGTAGAGAATAATCCCGTTCTTTTTTTTTCGTATGTATGCTCTCTTGTACCTTGCATTTCAAACTGCAGTACATAAAGGAGCAAAATTCTAGGACAGCTGTGCTTGTTGCATGATTTTAAAGGCGTCGCACAGGCGACAGCTAACACAAAGACAGGATTCGCGTAATTTTTAATTGTAGTCTTATTCTTAATTATTTTTGATCACAGTCACTAACAGGTTCATGAGTAATAGCATAACACGCAAAAAAAGCATAAACCAAACTTTGAACCTGTTTTTGGCTTTCTGTCAACGGAGGGCGGAACAGGCTTGTACAGAAACCTACATGAACTACATTCTATAACAAAGTCGAGGCATCACATACACGAGCTGTTCCCCATTTTAGATTAGTTACGCTTCCAAAAATTCCCGCAGAATTGAATCCTTGCTTCTGCAACCTGTCTCGCTTTATTACAGCGGCTGGCTAGGCGATGAGCGCTCAAACTCATTCCTTCTTACTTGCGAATTAATCGGTCATGATATCTTCCCTGTCAAGACACAATAGCTTATGTCAGCGCCCCTTCCCATAAAACAGCAATGGTGGCAGCGACAACGAGACGGGAGTGTATTTTCCGAGACCTTTGTTGCGGATGGGCCTTGGCTCATCCGCTCCATATGCAAAAGCACAAGCATGCAGCAAAGGCACGCCCTCCTGGTCACCATAATGTCACTTGCGGCAGATTCTCTGCACGTTTTACGGCGCTCTGTACACGTATGGTAACACACCATGCTGGCCAGTTTTTCGAGCAGCCACTACCTTTCTGCTTCTCGACAGCCTATTGGGAAACGTTAGCTAAAGAGTGATGAGCAGTGCGATGAAACCCTGTCGCAAAATTTCACATGCAAGAGCTGACTTCGTACTGAAAGCGCATGAGCTTCGAAAAACAGGTCGAAGGTAATGAGTTGCAATTGCTCCTTGCATTGTTTTCAAACGGGCTGGATCGTACTTGTGGCACAGATGTGCCTCAATGGCTAATTGGGGCATATATCTACAAGTTTCGTGCGGTCGCAACTTGACAAAGGAAATGTGTGCTTATGAAGACACAGGCGCTTACTGCAACTGGCCGATTTATTGGAAAAAGAGAAATTTTCGAAAAACTTGGAAAAATAGAACAATACAGAATTCGTGCTCTACTATGCCGAGCGATTTCCAGACCCGCCTGTGTCGTGTTAAGTATTACTTTATGAACAAGGGAGCCGTAGCGCTCCTGAAACGTCATTTCCTTTTTCGATCATCAAACATTATTCCTGAGCGCATGGTATGGCGTCAAACTATCGACTACATTAAGCATGTTAATCTCTTCCTCTACATCGGTGGTCGGCAAGTGGCGTGCGATTACTTTGGGTTGTTTTGGTTTTTGTTGTATATATAGAAGCCTCTGAATAAAATTTCTTGTAGTTGCGAGTAGCGCTGTGTCCCCTCTGTGTCGTCGTTTGATAGCGCCAGGTTTTTTCATAATGTACATTAAGCATCCCTTTCTTTTGTCCCTTTGTCGTTGGGCTAAACCTGTAGAAGACATATGCGTGCCATCATACAATCGAGGTATGTGTGCGTTCATGGCTATGTGCAAACCGTCCTTTAGGCGAGACAAGCGCTAACCCCACTCGCGAACAGAATCACATTTGGAAACATTTTCTCGTAAATTCAACCTAAAGTATACAACGTTCCTATGCAACCGCTGTGTATTGTAGCCTTTCGGATTGGCAGGTACGTTACACCAGCACATCCGCTAAATTATTGCAGTAGACCAGGAAGGTGCGTTCACAGAACTGGAAAGAATCCTAAAATCATGCACGCCTCTGTAGCGGTCTTTGAGCCATTTTCCTTCTTAAGATCGAGTATTCTCTTGCTTGTTATCTTCTGTGCCGAGTACGAGCACTTATCCATTGCAAATGCGAGCATTCGGGCAGCACTTACCTGCAGACAGCAGGATCACAGCGAGTACCAGTGCAATGTTCTTCATGGCTTCCTGTCTCTCACCAAACAACTGAAGAAGCACGGCGCGGATCGACGAGCTTTTATCGCACGCTCCCAGTGTTGCCACACCGTATCTGCCACACGATCGGCAACGCCCCCAAAGCCCCACGTGTCCGATACAAGAGATGCAGAAAAGCACAGCGTGCGAATCTTGGGATGTTTCGAGTGTTTCTTTTTTTTTACTTGCACGTACGTACCACAAGTTAAGCGCAAAAGCGCGTATCAGGGTTTTCCCATTGTAGTGGCCTCACTTATTAAGAAATGTGCACGTGTTATGATCTGGCCGATGTATTGACATACAATGTCATTGAACCCCTCGAATGCAACAGACGCACGGCAGGTGTAAAGCGACGACATGCAAGGTCTACTTTGAAGTGTAGCTACTCCGCCCCAAATATTGCAGCAGGCTTGCAGTTTTAAACGGTGAGTGTGCTTTTCTTTTTATTATAGCCCCGCCCCTTCGTGAGAATTCTTTGCATACACAGCAAGTGTTATTTTTGTTTTCCATTCCCTTTGTTCAATTTCGTGTACCAACAACCACTTTCTTGCCCTGCGCCCGCCCGGCCCTCAGTCCCCCTTTGTGTTTCTTGGGGTACAGATTCCGGCTCATGTGCCACGGGAAGCAATATGACCACTTTCATAAAACGCCGTGTCTCAAACTTCGTCTTGAACAAGTTTAAAAAAAGGAAAGCGCACTTCCTGAAACATGCACTTCTTATTTCATTGGAAGCACATGGAAATCAGAACGAAAGAACGCATTGCATTCACGAATCTGGCTCGAGATGGCGTATTGCAATGTGAGTGTCCTTCGGTAGCCATGGACTGATGATCCGTTGACGTGCAGTGCGAAGATGTCACTGCAATACGGAGAGAGCCCCATTACTGCTTAAGGAAGTCTGGTCGCTGCAGCTTTCGACTTGTCCAGTACCGCAAGGCCAAACGAAGAATTATCATCTCATCTTCGGCGTCCAGCTCAGACACTGTGAAAACAGCTCCTCAGCGATGGCCTCACTCCATCCTGTTTGTGCCAAAGAACGCTACCGACAACCTGCGCGTCCTCAACAGGCAAGCAATCTCCGTGTATCTAGAAAACACCGTGCCAAATGAGATCAAGGATGTTAGGATAAACACTAGGCGAAACATTCTGGCAATCGATGTGATGAACCCGAGCGCACTGACCATACTACAACATGTAACGCAGCTGGGAAACATCAAGGTCCGATCCATCGTGCCAACGAATGGTGCCACAATAACAGGAGTCATCTATGACATTGACAATGAAATATCTAATGCAGACCTACCAATTCTCATAAAACCAGCAAGCGAACACAACGTGATTGTGCATGTTTTTCGCCTCGGCAACTCACGTTGTGTGAGGATAACCTTCAAAGGCGACTGCCTTCCACCCTACGTGAAGGTCGGCCACTTTCGCCACCAGGTTCGACCATTTATTCCAAGACCTATGCAATGCTTAAATTGTCAGAAGATTGGACATGTGAAGGGTGTTTGCAGAAATTCGGCCGTGTGCCCTCGATGTGCCGAACCCCACTCAGAAGACAACTGCAGCGCAACCACGTTGAAGTGTCCTAACTGTCAAGGTGATCACTGCGCCTCTTCCAAAGACTGTCCCCAGATCAAGACAGAGATCACCATTCCTAAACAAAGGGTGAGAGACAACTCTACCCACAAAGAGGCAGCTGTGAAAGTACGGCGAAGACGACGTCACCGACGAAGGTCTTCACGGCGGAAAACATCAAGCTTTCAGGAAAAGTCATCTCATCAAGCATCATCATCAGCGGACGTTTCCAGCACTCCGAACACCGATGTTGGAAGGGAGAAAACTGCCAGATCTCTTTCCACAAAGCAATTGCCGCCACTTCCGCGTACACGACCGCCAGAAGAGCCGCAGAAGAAGCCGACCCCAGAACAGCAAGGTGCTGTATCCGAGGAGTCGCGGAATACAGATGAGCAAGTGATAGCACTTATTAGGCCTTTAATGAATGCCATTCGCGTGCTGCTAAGCAACATGCACACACCGTCTGCCAGAAGTGCACTTCAATTACTGGACGCTCTGAGTCCTGTGCTGGCAACCCTAGAGTAGATCATGGCTCCACAGCCTTGGTCTTTTAGGCAAGAGGTCCGACAAGCAGCTTTTTTTCAGTGGAATGCCCGCGGACTCAAAGAGCGTCTTTCGGATTTCCGTCGCTTCGTGTACGCCAATATGTTTCCCATTATCGTCATTTGCGAGCCGAACTTATCGAACAAAATAAACCTTTCTGGATATGAATCATTTATGTCGTCAGCTGTTTATGAAAACAGTAAGGTTTTGGTGTTTATTCGCCGTGACCTCACTTACACTCATCAGCCTGTACCACCTAATGACAGTAATCAATATATATAACTAAACGTAAGGAAAAATAATCTGGCCTTTACTTTTGTAGGCGCCTACTTATCTCCGTCAAGTCGATTTGATTACAAAAGACTACGAGACATCCTTTCCTCAACTTTCAATCCCTGGGTCATCATTGGAGATTTCAACGCCCATCATACACTCTGGGGAAGTCGGATCATCAACGCCAGAGGCAGAGCTTTGGTATCTTTCGCCTCCAGTAATGAACTTTGGCTGCTGAATGATGGAAGTCCTACGTTCTTACGTGGCTCCACATACAGCGGCTGTTTTGACTTGGCTTTCGCCTCACGAAGCCTAGTCAGACGTGCAGGGTGGTTTGGGGACATAGAGACGCACGGAAGCGACCATATCCCCACGTACATCAAAATCAGAGGATTGAACGCTTCCAAAACACAGGATACGATCCAAAGAGTGGACTTGCCTAAATTTCAGTCTATTATGGAAGAACACTGCGACGCCAATTCACCTTTCGACTTGGAAGAGGCAATCAAGAGCGTTGTGCAAGACACTATGTGTACTCTAACATGCTCCTCGAAACATAATGATTTTGATGTGGAACTAGATCGACTACGAGCAATCCGACGACGTGCTGAACGAAGGTACCGACGTACGAAAACAATGGACGATCTACGGACCGCCAGGCGCACGCAAAAGAAGATACAGCGCCGGTTAGACAAGCTCGAATCGCAATGTTGGGCAGCCTTCTGTGAGTCGCTAGATCCACGCAAGCCTTTATCGCAACTATGGAGAACGGTGCGCGGGCTGCGGACACTTCCCGTACAGGGATTCCCATTCAAGGCGCTTGCCCTCTCTCAAAAGAGATCGGAGATTGACGTGGCAGAGGATTTCTGCGCCAGATTATCCGGCCAACTCACAGCTACCAACATTCCATCGCCTTCGAGCAGCTACACGCCACCGCGTGATTTCCAGTTGGATCTACCATTCTCGATCCACGAACTTAAGGCAGCATTAGCTTTGTGTAGCCGCACATCAGCGCCAGGACCTGACGGAATTTCCTACCGAGCTCTGTGTCACCTGGGGGAGCGAGCGAGAGGAGTTCTTCCTGAGGTGTACAATGAATCTTGGAGAAATGGCACGCTACCAACAACCTGGAAGACAAGTCGCCTTGTTCCACTGCTGAAGCCTGGCAAGTCGCCGTTGGAGCTCTCATCATATCGCCCGATCGCTTTGGCGAGCTGTGTGGGCAAAGTAATGGAAAGGGTGGTCCTAGGACGCCTGGAGTGGTACTTGGAGTACCGCAACAAATACCCAGATGCCATGGCGGGCTTCCGACGCGCTCGATCATCGATCGATAACGTCGTTGACCTGGTGACCTACATTCAACATGAGAAATGCCGTAAGCGTCTCTTCGCATCCTTATTCCTCGACGTTAAAGGGGCGTATGACAACGTTACGCATGAAGCCATCCTCTCTGCTCTCGCAGAGGTAGGAGTGGGTTGTCGGATGTTTCAATGGAAACGGAGCTATCTATCCATGCGATCCTTCTTTGTAAGCACCGAGGAAGGCCATACTTCTCTTCACTATAGCTACCGCGGCGTCCCCCAAGACGGTGTACTTAGCCCCGTGTTATTTAATCAAACACTAATTGCTCTCCTTGAGCACGTGCCAACCACAGTCAGGCTATCAATGTACGCAGATGACATCTGCATATGGAAATCTGCAGTAACACGCGTACAGTTGCGAGCGAGAATTCAGAGAGCCGCCACACAAACTCTTATCAACCTCCGTAATCGAGGCCTGGAAATTTCCTCCGAGAAATGCGCACTAGTGCTATTTACGCGCAAACCCATGGCAAACTACAGTGTAATGATAAATGGCCAAATAATACGACGGGCCCGATCGTACAAGTTTCTAGGTGTCATAATCGACAGGGACTTGTCATGGAGCCCACACATATCATACGTGAAAAAACGGTTGACAGGCATCTGCCACCTGTTCAAGTTTTTCGCTGGCAAGACCTGGATAATGTCGTCTAGTGCCATGGTACAACTGTACAGGGTGCTTTTTCTAGGATTTCTGCGATACAGCTTTCCAGCAATAAACAACACAGGCAAAACGAATCTACGCACAATACAAAGTCTCCAGGGTCAAGTGCTCCGGATCTGTCTACGCCTGCCTCAGAGTGCTTCAACAGTGGCTACGATAGCAATAGCTAGAGACCACCTTGTCAAGACCCACATTGAAATTGAAGTACTAAGGACCCATAAAAGGCATCTAGCCAGGAATCCTCGTCACCATTTAGCCTCTTTGCCAGCGGACAGGCCACACACATCTTTCAGCCAAACGATAACTGCATATGATGAATCATTTCCAGCTTGTTTCACTCCGGCTGCGAGACCTTCGATCCCTCCATTGTGCCTCGCTCAACCAAAAATCAACCTCGCAATACCTGGTATCGCGAAAAAAGCTGATCTGTCATCACCAGCACTTAGACAGCTCACGCTACTACATTTGTACTAGAACTACCGTGACTCAACGCATATTTACACTGATGGATCTGTGCTTCCAAGCAGCTCCGCGGCGGCAATCGTCATTCCAGCGAAAGCTACAACAATCAAATTTAAGACGACCCACGCGACAACATCGACGGCAGCAGAGCTCGCAGCGCTCCTAACTGCCCTTCATCACATTGGTGATGAACCGCCACACAAATGGACAATATTCTGCGATTCGAAGGCGGCACTGCAGTCTCTACTGTTAGCTCTACGACGCGGACCGCACGAACAACTAATCTTCCATATTACAGAGACGTTACACCATATAAGTGATGCCGGCCATGAAATAACTTTCCAGTGGCTTCCAAGTCACTGCGGGATTATCGGCAATGAACGGGCGGATCACGCTGCCCGCTCAGCCCATACTGAGAGGAGCGCCACGTCCCAATTCCACTTTCTGGAACAGACGCGGCACGGAAGCTCCGCCTACTTGTTCGGCAGTGCATCGAGTCGCAATGGAATGAACCACATTTAAGAAATACGCGACTGTACTCACTTGATCCAACATTAAGTCTTCGAGCGCCATCACAGCTTCGCCGTAGATACTCCATGCTTTTATATCGACTTTGGTTGGGTGTTACCTTTACTAAAGCCTATGCATTCCGAATAGGGATGACCGACACCCCGTCCTGTGACCACTGCGGCCATGAAGAATCAATTGGCCATATATTGTGCTCCTGCCCGCAGTACAGTCCACACAGGGCATGCCTTAGCCACGAACTTGACCAACTGCATGACCAACCGCTATCCGGAAAAAGAATTCTACAACATCGAAAGGACCTACCGTCGCAGAAGAAGGCCGTGCAAGCGCTTTTGCGCTTCTTACAATCTACCGGCCTATGTGAAAGACTTTAACTGGAACGCCTTGTGTGGGTGTGCCTCCATGTGTGCACGTTCCTTTTTTGCGTTTTTCTCTCTGTCATCTTTCTAACCCCTATCCCCCATCCCCAGTGTAGGGTAGCAAACCGGAGGCCACCATCTGGTTAACCTCCCTGCGTTTCCTTTTCATCCCCCCTCTCTCTCTCTGGTCGCTGCAGGGAAGCAACATATGCGCAGCTACTTAGCGATCCGCAGGATGCTACATGCCAAGATCTATTGCGCCACAGCTGTTCTTGGTCATTATTCGCGCTCCTTTACAAAGCGCCCAATCTATCAATACGTGTCACCCGCCAAGAAAAATTGGTAGGCTTGACGCGTTAACCCAGTACAGTTTGTCTCCTATCTCGTATGAATCGTGCTGGGCGCAGTGGTCGATGTCTGATTCTAAAGGTATTCGAAAGGTCGACTTTGGATTTTTTCAAGGCTTTATCAGCAAATATCCGATGGCAGGGGCCTGTCTGGGCGAACGACGCGCTATTGCTTGATGTATGGGTCCGGAACCTGGTATCGCATTTAATTGCTGAAAAGATTTTTATGATGGTGAATGTTAATGGCGCAAGGGCAGCTTTGGCGAAAGAGCGATATTGCATAAGGTATTTTTTATTGCTCAATGCGTGGAGAAAAAAAACCTATTTTTGAAGCATTTCATCCCAGACAAGCTGAGAAGCAGGCCGAAGGAAGCTTATACAAATAGTATGTTTCTGAATTATTCGAACCGTTTTCTTCAAAGGCATATGAATGAAACAAGACTTGTTTTGGTTGGGGACCTTAATGATGATACTCTACAGGAATCTTGGACAGCAGAGGCTGATTACTTGAATTTATTAGCGGAATATGGACTCATAAATGTAACAAATGTCTACACCAGGGAAGAGTTCTTAGGACAGAAAACCATGAGAACTTGCATTGACCACATTGTGTTTAGGTGGGCCGAACAACCATATTATCACGACGTGGTGACTGCCGTCCGGGGAGCAGAAAGTCTGCTAAAATAGTGTCTAAAGGACACTCTTTATTTGGGTTGATTTGCGCACACAATGCAATGAATCACTAGGCGGTGGCGTAGCAACGTGCGTGCTCGGCGATCGTCGAGCGGAATGCCCGCCGCTGTCGGCTATGCTCAATTTCAAGCTGATAGCGAACTTTCGAGATAAAGAGTGCCAAGTTACTAGAACATTCTGGAACAACGTAGATTCAGTATTGCCCGGATGCGATCAATCGAGATAAATCTGGTCCCGTCTTGCATGAGCAAACAAAGCGATAAAGCGGTGTGTCGGCAGATTTGAAGAATGAAGAAACACTGCAAAGATTAGCGGCAATATATAGGTCTGGTGTGATCAGTCTCAAATTACCTGACCATTACTTTATAGCAGGCGTGATATTCTCAGTAATAAATTAGCGATGGAGAGGCAAGGCGCGCAAAACACTCTTTCAGATAATAAAAAAGTTGATGCAATAATCAAGAATACTGATTGGAGATCTCTGTTAGCTCTTGACCATTTAAATGCTTACAAGCAGCTAGTTGGCATATTTCAAGGTATTTATCATCGTGCATCTATTTCTGTCGCCCTGCGGCAAATAAATCCGCACCATATATGGATGACTCATGAAACAATGAATATCTGCTACTTAAAAAACCACGCTTGGCAAAGTTGCCGAAAACAACCAGAAGATGATGTAAAAAGAGGAGAGTTTCATATATTACAAAATCTTGTCAGCGCACAAACACGACAACCAAAAAGGCGATACTTGTTACGTCAATTCGCACTTTGCAACCACGACGGGAGAAAGACATGGAACATAGGAAATGAACTAATGGACAGGAAAAAGCAGATCAGCATTCAGGAAACAATCAAAAAGAACTTTCCAAACCAAAGCACGCAGGTGATATGTGAAAAGTTCAAAGATACGCACATGCGAGCAGCGGGAAACCTAATAGAACGGAATGGCCGCAACTCTGACGAATACAAGCCAGTACGCGCATGCGCACACACGGCCTTCCTACCACCAATATCTGAAACAGAGCTTTGTAAAAACATGAGGCAGATGAAGCTTACAAAACCACCGGGAATTGATAAAGTACAATTTCGTGCCTTATATTTCCATTTCAATAATCTGAAAGATCAGATGCTAAGGATAATAAATTCCATATTTGAAACCAGCCTTATACAACAAGTGCTAAAAATATCGATCATAATGCCTGGTTATGAAAGTGGTAGAAGAGACGACTAAACGATACAGACCAATCGCAATTTCGTGCTGTTTAGCGCAAATAATAGAAAAACATATCGCATGCGTGATGCCGTCGTTTTGTGAAAGATTTTCTCTGCATAATGCAGTCCAATTTCGTTTCACTAAAAGCCAAGCCACAATAGTACTCCTGGAAGACTTTCCCGATTACGTAGATAATGTGGGCGAAAACAATCGTGTCGCTTTAGATCATTTCATTAATTTGACCAAAGCATTTGATACCGTGCATTATGCCCTAATGATAAGTAACCTAAATATCTTAGACATTTGAGGTAAATTCAGCAGGTTTCTCAGTAATTACTTTTCCCATTGATTACAGTGTGTTAGAATTGACAATGAGTATAGCAGCAGTACAATAATAAAATACGGTGTACCGCAATACTTTTTACTCACCTGGGCAGCTTACCACTAAGTTCAGAAATATATAAATATGCAGATGATACCACGAATAATTCTCTACACAATGCACTTCGAGAAAGGATGTGTTCGTTTTCAAGAAGACATACATAAAATCGTGGACTGGTTTGGTAATAAATGTATTTTTGTCAACCCTGACAAAGCAAAGTTTTCATGTTTCACAAAATCCACATAAACCGGTTACCCTCAGCCGACCTCTATACTTGCACATTTCTACTTGCTTCCCGTGTAAATGTGTGCCACTAAGACCTGAGTCACTGGTTTAATATTAAGGCCTTTTTTTTGGACTAACACTTAGCTTGGAATAGCCATATATCGAGAACTTTCGGAAAAACGTTACGAAATATGGCGGAATTAAGTTACAACTTGCGTGGGAAATGCCCTCTTGATTTAAGAATTACAATATAAAAAACATTCAAGCAATATAACGCACCTTTCCCCGGACGTACACATCCTGAACGATGCCAGATTGAGTGCATAGTATGAAGTCGATTTCATTTTTATTCTCACCATTTGATCTTTTCCTGGCCTACTTCCTGTTTTTTCGTTTGCGGAAGAAGATATTCATGATCCGTAGATTATTTCTATCCGCGATCTCTACTTATAACTCTCCCCTGTTTTTCCTAGAACCTATCCCATAGTCGCCTACTGCCTGGTCGCCAGCCTGCTTCTTTCCGACCTTCGCATTCAACTCGCCCGTCAGTACAGTGTACTGTGATTTTGTAGCGATAGCTACATTATGGTAGAATTTCCAGCCTTCAGCGTGGCCGCGCCGCCACGCTGTCACGTGGTTGGTCACGTGGTGCGGAGCAGCTGCCGGTGGCGCGGCGCCGTGGCTGATCATGTGGTTGGTAACGTGGATGGTCACGTGACCAAGTTCCACTCGGCCAGCTGTAGCTATCGCATCACTCCAGGTTTAACCAAAACTAAAGCATCGCTGTTTTTACTTTTTTTAATGCGGATCACGCGTCTTCGTAAAAGTTTTCAACTATCCGGTCATCATGGCCAAATGTCGGCGCATAGGCCTGCACCGCCTTCAGCTTGTACCTCCTGTTGAGTTTAATTACGATAGCTGCCAACCTCTCGTTGATACTATAGAACTCGTCCAAGTTGCCAGCTATATCGTCATTTATGAGGGATCCCGTATCTAGATCTTCTCTGTCCGCTAATCCACGATAGCACAGTATGTGCCCAGCCTTTAGTGCTGTATACGCCTCACCTGTCCTCCTCTAAGCCCTATGATATCCCATTTAATGCCCGCTAGTTCCTCGAGCAGCACAGCTAGGCAGCCTGACAGGATAAGGTTCCAGCGTTAAACTTTGCCAGGTTCGGATTCCAATGGCGGCCTGTCCGAAGCCAGAGATTCTTAGGGTCCTCTACTGCGTCACAAGTCTGACCGCCGCCTTCGTCAGTTTCTCCGCAGCCGCTGGGGACTGAGGGCCGAGGGTTAATTGGTTTGTTCATGGATGGCTGTGGCCAAGTACTACACCATCGTGGCCAAATCTTGTTCTGGTGAGGGAGTGCGTTGTCGGTTCTGGTCAGTGAGATCAGGCCCCACCCCAGGCCAGGATATGGACTGCCATCGACTCGCGGAGTTTTTGCTTTTTTTTCAAGCCCGCTGTAGAATTACATGGCTTCGGGATTCGAGCCCCGGTCCTGTTGCAAGGGAGTGGATGTTCTACCTCTGCGCCAAAGCTCCTACACAAAGAATCATATTGAGGGCAACTATCTGCGGTCCTATCCCCCAAGCAAACTGCCTCCGCTTCCACCATTAAGTCCCAGAGGACTTCGCTTTCACACAACCCAGGGGATTCTTCGGCGCCTACTTCTATGTATTAATCCCAGCGGTGATCCCTTCCACTGTTCTCGCAACCGGCAAAAACTTTTAACCGGCTTTTACTCTACGAGTATCTAACCTGGTAGCAGTTGCTTTTTATCTTCCTCTGACCTCCTTCCATCCGCCCGGAAAAATAATTCGGGCTACAAAACTGGCGAGATGAAGCCGGGCTTACCAGCGGTTAGTAGGTATTACTGCCTGTCGTTCTCATATCTTCGGCGCCAAATGGGAGCCCTGGCGAGGCTTGTCGTTTCAACCTTTTTAGCTGACTTGTGAGAAAGGCGGACTTTCCCACCTGTACCCAGGCTTGATTCGTCCAGCCGCACCCTCTTCCCCCTCCCCCACCCCCCTCGAGGTACCGAGCTCTTCGGTATCAGAAATCAATGCGGCCCTGCTTGGTGGTACGCCCTTCTCAGCGACAGGGATGTCGCGCGGTATGTTTATTTTCTATGCTCCAGGATTTTCACCGCCTTTGGAAGCCAAATTTGAAGTTCACAGTCTGGGCACCTCCACACCTGCCCTCCCCCCCCCCCCCCCCCCCTCATCTGGAAACGGGCGGCATGGGATGAAGCGTGTTCCCAATTCTGCAGAGAGCACGCTTGCACTCATCTGGGGATTCGCAGCTCTTATTTAGGGGGCCCTAGCAAGCCGACCCCGTCGGTCGGCAAGCGACTGCAGGCAACGTGAAAACCGTAACTTCACTCCGTGACTTCGTCAGAAAGGGGGAAACATGAGCAGGTTGCCTTATCCACTCACGACATAACGTTATCTTCATTGTCAAGGCTGTACGCTTGCACAAGGTAGTCATGTTGGAAAAAAAGAATAGAATGGTCTGTTTAAGTACTTGAACTGGCCGATATGCTTCCTGGGTTCGAACTGCAATCATTATTCAAAGAAACTATTTGATAGCACAGCTGGCTGTTGCTAATTTCTTAGCACAGAATTAGAACAGAGCTGTTTTCGGTACATTTAGTATCCACTTTGTGCTATCATCGGTCCTTGATGCGAGAATTTTTTTTACGTCTACGAATCGAATGCTCGTGCACTCAGTAGCGCTCGCTGCACGCATCCTCGAGCGACACAACGAACTGTTCATCATTATTCTACTGGGAATAGCATAAGAAATAAACTTGCATAAGAAATAATAGAAGTGGCTTGAACGGGGAGGCGCCTGTGCCACTGCTAATTAAATAGACTAAAAGAAGGCGAAAAGCGCTGGGGGCGGGTTGGCCCGATCCGCGAAGAAGCGACGAATTCATGTTTGAAGGACTGAAGTGTTGGTTAAGATGAAAGTGGTTACCCTAATTTACAATAATATCTTGAAGTTTTTAGTAACTTCAGGTATGAAGAGTAGGCGAAAATGTAGTGTTCTCAACTCCGAAAACATATTGGACAGATTTTCTAGTTCCAGCAGATCTTTAGACGTCGGAGATCGTGTCTCTCAAATTATCGAAGGAACAGCAATCAGCATATGGACTAAAGTTGTTGCCTGAGTGAGAAAGCTAGCGAACATATTTATAACGTCTTTAGGCCGCGTAAGTTTATATTGTGCAATTACATGGTGAACAGCATGGCGGCGCGCCTCTATTTGAAAAATACTACGTCGTCTTCGGCATATCGCGGAGAAATTACATTTGGGCCATTGGTTGGGCAGTAAAGGCGAGGAAAACATGAGCATAGCCACAATCCTACTTCCAAATATGAACATGCTTCTTGGCGGCAAAATAGAGTGGACATGGTTTAATTTGCTTGAATTGACTACGTGCAAAATTTTATCACTAGAAGGAAAAAAATTTCAAGTACATGGCGAAAATCTCTTCACTGTGTCTTTACATCAACAAGTACATGAACAAGTGCACGGGCTGGAGAGGCAGCCAAGTTTAGTAGTTTTTTGCGCATCATTAGTTGTATGTGCGCAAAGAACGTGACTCACTTTATCTTGAAAAAGATGTTTCATTTGGAGTCGAATGGAAGTGGTAATCTAGCTTACCTGCAGTTTGACTTTGTTTTTATCCTATTTATGATTTCTTTCTGCGCTTTACTAAGTGCCTCCCATATGCAGTTTGATTGTGCTTCCCTTATTTTCTTTTAGCTCTGCCTTTATAAACTCGGTAAAGCTCAACACGCCCGTATTCCTTTTCAATTCACACTGATAAACGAGTTTGTAGGCGGTGCTTGTGCGAACCTCGTGCTTCTTTCCATTATATACTCGTCTGTTTCCGCTATTCTTTAGACAACAGTTCGTACTGAGATTTCGATCCACGATAAACAACCCAAATCATAGCCCATAGGGATCCTTGGGCCCGTACTTTGATACATGAGGCAGAAACCTATCGGCGGCAGCGGGAGCCTTGTGATATTGCTTTGTCTGTGCGTGTCATATATCCCTGGCTGAGTGAAATATTGGGGAGTCTCCTTTCCATGCTCGCCGCTGTTGACGTTTGGCCGCGTCCACGGTGGTCTCGTCTCTCCTCCGAGCACAACATACTTGGTGTTGGTTGGCGTCAAAGGAATGGCGCTTAGGAGAGTCGATGGCACGGTACATACAGATCACACTCCGCTTTTCGGGAAGCGAGCTGCTAATAGGCGCCTCATTCGTTGCCCCTGATTGGGTGCAGCTGGTTGAGTTCACTCGTAATGCGCTCGACCGGCACTCCTTTCCGTGGCGCCACCATTTCCCCCATCAGGTAATGCGTTTCTGTCATGTCTCATTACTTTTATGCGCACGTGTGCGTCCAGTCCATGTTTGGGGCTGTTTTTCGTGCTGCCAATACATGAGCTGCGGATTATTTTACTACGAAGGGCCTTAGGTTTCCGTGCGGAAAGAAATAATTGAAAGCGAAGGTGTATCTCTGCGTACAGCTGTGTAAATCGAGAGGGCGCACAGCAAAGCCGATACCATTGCACGAATTTGCTACGACTGAACTATGAAACCAGTGGGCGAGAAGAATTTCTGTACAAACCGATGTTATGTTATGCAAACCCCAGTTACCTCCACGAGGTGGCGAAAGGGGAAATAATTTTGAAAATTTTGGTCCTTCAGATTGGAAACGATTATGGTTTATGTAGGACGAATGACGGGAAAGGACAAAAAAGGAAACTATTATCACTGACGGTCAATTGACACTGTTTTTCAGATATTCGAAGATACCTGTAGTCGTTGTACAATAGGAACATATATCAATAAAAAGGGAAAGTGAAAAAATAGCCGTGACGGAGAAAAACATGTTCCCAGCGCAGTCGCTAATATCTGGATGAGGTAGGTGAAACAGAAACAAGAGGCTAATAAACTGTAACAAGCAAAGAAAAGAGAGGAAAATGTTGGTACAACTGACAAAAAAGAGCCAATTCGCTGCATGGCCCCCATAGGAAAACTCATTAGCAGAAGTGCGACTTCTTTAACAAAAATGGCTTGGTCACACACGTTTGTTTTTTCTTTTGGATGATGAGGGCTGACCGATTCTTGCGTGCACTCGGTTTCATAATGTTTCTTTCTGTTGCGTGTTTGATTTAACAGGGGAGATTAATCTTTACAACGGCCGCAGCGGGGAAAAGAAAACCCAAAACTTCTTGCAACTTCCAGTGAATAGATGATATGAGAAACTGCTTGGCAGTCTGGCAACACCGCGCCCACAGCTTCCGGTTTCCATCTTGGTTCGGTCGAGCTTGTCGAGCTGGTGCGTTGTTTGCTATGCTTACTTTCTGATATCGGTGCAGCTGTAGCAAATGTAGCCAATGCCTTTGATGCTTCGCTGCTTGCTCTGCCCACGTTTTGCCGAACGCAGGCGCTTTTACTCAGTGCCAGCACGCTCCTATGGCGTCGCCAGCTTCGCTTGAAGTTTGCCGCTGATCATGGCAAGAATTAATCGGCACAGGAAAGTGGTTTTGAAAGTCGAAATCTGTGCCGTTGTCGTCTTAATACTCGCATTTAAGTACCCGTTCAAGTGCCGCGCATTATCACCGCTGTTTTCTTTGCAAGTGGAGGCACATTCATCCAGTACGGTAGCAAGCGGTGAGTTTGCGCTGAGTGCACAAATGTGTTGACCAACTTCTGTGGTACTGCGAACTATCGTGCGCGCTGACGCTAGCAGCTCTGTGCACTGCGATACAATCACACTACACCCTCAGCCAGCTGCGTACTGTCATTCCCTTAACTGCAATGTGCAATGCATATCCGAGACTTTCAACGTCACCGTTTCAAAGCCGTTGCTAGCGTTGATTCAAACAGGCGTACGACTCGTTGGAACTGCGTCATGGAGGAAATACTGCGCTGTACACAGTCAATATTAACCACTGGATATCCTGAAAAATTAACACATTCACACCTCAGTTTTTATACATACTGTATATCACATCACACAGACGCACTAACATGCATAACATGAAGAGGCGATAGCATGATATTAAAGAAAAACGCTTGGGACCTTGCAACAGCTACACTGCCGAGAGAGCTTTGTGGCCCTTCTCAAAGCAATCGAAGTTGATGAAATTCATGTGAACACCCCGAAAACTAAACAGTAATCGGCGTATGGTTCTTTGAGTGCGCTTAGTTCGGCACGGCACGAGCGATCAAGGTTCGTAGATGGAGGAGGAGGAGGAGGGGGAAGAAAGGCAGGGAGGTTAACCAGACGAATAGGCGGTTTGCTACCTTGCACAGGGGGGGAAAGGCGTGAGGGGAGAAAAAGATGGAGAAAAGGCAGTTGCAGGAAATTAAAGTCACTATGTAAAATCACAGCGTTCAGTAAAATGTGAAACGCACTTCGATGGACCGCACTTAGATGGAGCGCAGTTAGTGCCTATGGCCTCGATTTGCTGACAAATTAATGAACGCGCTTCTTCCCGACTGGACCACATGATTGAACAACACAGGCCTGGGCCAGCTGAAATAATTTGCCTCCTCTATTACGCTGCTGAAGTACGCGTCGATATGTTCACATCCGACCGACTGTGCGCTGTTAAAGAGTTAGTAAATGCACAAAATCTACTCCTAATTTTGACAAGAGAGAACAAAGAATCTGATCCGTAACCTAGTTTGAACGCAAATCACCTTTAAAGCTTCGTGAAAAAACAGCGCAGAAAGCGAAATGTGTGCACTGGTCAGCGTGCTGGCACATGATACCTCGAGTCACATTTGGTGTTATTAGAACGTTAGCACCGAATTTAAAAAATTAAAAGCGAGATCCTGAAACGTAGCTGCTTCCCGCACGCATCGTACTGTCTTTGCAGAGCGAATACCGTACCGCAGCAGTCCATCGGCATTTCACATTTCAAACGGAGCGCAGCTCTTTTAACCCAACGCTGGGCAGCGGTTTCGTTTTCTCGACCGAACCAACATGGAGTGTCTAGTTTCCGGAGCGCCATGAGATGGCGCTGCGAATTTCGCATATCCTCTATTGGCGTGCTCTTTCGCCCTGTGATCAATAGAACTTTCGGTGTGTCCGACATATAACTTGCCCCAAGGCAGGGTCGTTTCAAATAGCGTTTGTCGTGCATAGTGCGAACCGGTATTTGTCTTCTATGTCACACACTAACTTGAGTCTTGTCAGAGTTAACCCGCTTACTTACGGTGCTGTACACCGACCCCTACTGATGGACCACTCGAGGAGTGCCTGAAGTGCAAAATGAAATTTTTTGTTCGTTTAAATTTCGCGTTTAATCTGAAGATCTGGCCACGAAGAAACTGAAGACCCTCGAGGTCAGTCCAAAACTGCTTAAGGCTCTCTGAAAGTAATTACAATGCCGCATGCATGAAATAAAACATGTTAGGCAAACATTACCGACCTTTGCAGTAGTTTATTAATTATGTTTTCTTGCCGTATGTTTTGTTTTCAGGGATTAACAATAGAGTTAACGCGACCGAATTTAACAAGCGAACATAAGCATGCAACAAGTACGCTGAGGGCGCGTTTCGCTTTAAACTCGCGGCAAGTAGCGCGGCTTCACCTTCGGAAGCTTGTGCAGACTAAGCATATACAATAGTGCGCTATGTTTAGAATCTATGTGAAAAAAAAAAGCAAAGCGAAGAACCGGCTATGCAAAACAGAGCATTACATCAACACCCATCCGTAAAGACGCCCTGAAACCTTGCTTGGCAATGAAGTAACTGGCGGTAAGAAAATACTTAAATCGCGAAGAGTCTAGCGTATCTTGTTTAAGTGCACGTAATGACGTAGCGGTACGTGCTTAAACAGACCCATGGTTTTAGGCTGCTTTGAAAGTCGCTAACCAGCCCAAGCGCACCATGGGAGGATTCAAAGCTGAAAGTTGAAAGTTGGGGGAGGGAAATGTGGCTCCCCTTGTTGCGGCGCGCCTACTGGGCGGGATATTACCGAGAGGACCTCTCCAGAACATGCAGCCAGTCGTGCTGCGATTAATCCAATAAATCAGTCAAATAGTCACCTTGTCGAATAACATGCCTTCGTTTTCCCCTTAGTTGCTATCTGCGTGTCGGTTTCATCGGCGAAACATGCACTATGTTCAAAAAGCAGAACTCCACGTTTAAACAAAATCTTATTGAAGCACAGAATGCGTTTCCAGCTCCAGTTTCATTTTATCTTTTCCATCTCCATCTTACTGGCTATTAATCTGCACGCATGTATAAGGAAGCTGTAACAGTGTGATATACAATTTTTCGCCGTAAAGTTAATGATCGTGCTTTTGGAAAGTGTTGGATTTCCTGGAAAGAAACTTGCCACGATCACTATTTTCTGCACGCTTTATTGAATCAAGGAACGTAACATGCTGCTGCCTTTAGAATTCGTTGATAAACCATGTACCTCCAGAAGCACTTCGTCAGACGCCTGCAAACAATGGTGCAATTATGAGTCAGCAGCCAATGGGAAAACAAATGCACAACTAACGTACAGTATGATGTGCTGAAGAGTCTCTTGCCGTTCACATGTATAGGCCGCTTTTATTTAACGATATACGCTCAGAAAGAGATTGGACCAGTTTTACCAGATATGTAAGAAAGTGAGGAACGCGGAGGGGATTGAGTAAAATATTTGGCGTTGCTTATTCACGCAGATTAGCTATGGCAGCCTCACTTAATGAACCAGACCAGATTCATTTACTGCCACGTGTGTTTAGATAACTCCTGCCACTATGTATTACATATTTACTTCCGGAGCCGGCGCCCGGAGGTAATTTGCAATCTGTGCAGAACATGCTGGACTCGAGAATTATATCTGCACTGGTTCCTCATATCTCGATACAGGGCCCGCGTCACGCGCATCACCAGTTGATGCTGGCAGCTTACATAAACAAGTGATTAACGCACGATTCCCTGAGGCTAGACACCCTGACAGCGAAGCCTGGCAACACCCTTCAACGCTTTCAAAACCGCCAACCCACTCGCTTTTGACTTTGTTTGGTTGTTTTTAACTGCGTATTTAGCGTTTGTAACACATGCCGTGAGTACATCGGGTTGCGTACATACCTTTACGTGCTGGATGTATGCACGATGCGAACGTTTCTATCCGCTAGCAGTGAGCTCCGATCGAATGTTTGCGATAATTTTCGCTCCCTCTCAGCTAATTTTACGCGTGAAATAGTTTATTTCATTACCACTAGCATAGCGACGTGTTAAAACTGGTAGAAGTGTTACTCCTGTCGTACTGTTCACTAAGTCATGCAGAAAAGCCGTTCTGTAGCAAGGTATTTCATGCTAGTGATTAAAATAAAGTATGACATTAACCGCCACGATCGCTCAGTGGTTTCGCCGTTATACTACTGTTCCGATCAGTAGTCTCTGGATCGAATTCCCGCCGCGGTGGCAGCATTTTGGCGGGCTCCAAATGAAAAAAAAAAAAGACACCTCTGGACTAATTTCAGTGAGAATAATGAAACCTAGGAGTCAGTAGTCATTTTCCATGTGTCGCTTTCATTAATTGTAATAAATAAATAAACTCCATAGGCCAAATTATTACATTAACATTCCTAATCGTGTTTTAATGCCTGCCTGGTGAAAATTAACTTACATATGGGAATCGGTGGACACGGACCTCTGATGCACACGACGCGCTCATAAATACAGCGTTCTCCTCGGCGGCAAAAGACTTTCTGAAAACAAAACAAGAAAAAAGAACGATGTGAAACAATTTTTTCACGCTGTATTTACCAATATCAAAAATTTCCCCAGCAAATCCTCAGAGTGGCCTTCTAATTACACCTGCAACTGCTTACTGGCAGTGGCTGTGATGACAAGTTAGAAAAACAAACAAACTTTGAAATGCTAAAAATTAGCACCTCTCCATAGGCTGAGCTTGATTGTGGAAATCTTTAATATGCGTTTACTGTTTTTTCAATGACACACGGTTTGTTCTAGTGTCGCTTTTGTGGATGTGGAAACACTGGTTCCACCTGTCTTCTAAAGCAGTCAACGGTTTGCTTCTGAACTCCACTGGGAACCCCGCAGTAGCTGGCGGCGCTTTGAGAGAAATTTGATATCAGTAATCCTATGCACGCACATCATGAAACAAACATTTATAACTGTCTTGTGTAAAGGTACTGGCAAATACCACTGGTTTATTTGCAAGGTATATGGACTGCATCATGAATCTAACATTAACGCAATGACCACAATATATGACCATTAACGCACCTGTTAGCCGGTCGTGAACAGAATAAGTCTCTCAGTGTAGCTAAATGTTCATGGAAAGCCACTCATGTCCTTCTGAAGGGGAATACTGCCGCAGGTACTTGAGTCACTTTTGGAGATACCTGTACGGTGGTTGGCCGCTAATTTTTCTAATGTTATATGTCCGATAGAGGAAAGAGATAAAATATATGCGAAAAAACCAAGTATGCGACAGTTCTTATTCTGGCAAGCCACTACTATTACTGTTCGTTTCCTTAAAATTTGTGGTGGCAGCTGTCCATTATTGAGAACTTACCACGTGGTTATAAGTTGCTCCTGATTATTTCTCTTGTTCAATTATCACCGGATTTGTTCTGACTCAACAAAATACAAATACCTACGATGAGTTGTGTAACTCCATATATTACGAAGCGATAGGCTTTCGACACACAGTAGCCTATTTTTGTCTTAAATTTGATTACAGTGGAACCCAGTTACATCGGCTGCAGTTTTCACGACCGCTCGTTTATTACAAATGACGGCTGTGCTACCGCCGAAATATGCTTTTGGGCAATGAGACTGCGTTTCAGATACAATGAACAACCGTTCAGGCGTAGCTCTGTTATAGAGAACGTGGAGGCACTATAAACTCATTCCGCAGTGGAAAAACTCGGGCTTCCTGTAATCGTGTAGTTGGAACAGAGGGTCCGAGCGCCCGTGGCACACTTCCCTGAAGATAGTAATGCGGGATCGAAAAACGCAATAAAAAATCCGGGATATTAGCGACTAAACGGAACAGTTTTTACAGATGCTTCCTTCGAAAACGCGTGCCTTTAAATGCGACACTGGCATTGGTCAAAGATAGGGCAATGTCTGGTGTTAACATCCTACTGAGCACGAGGAAGAACGGCAGTGACCGGCGGTGACACTTTGTCATCGCCAAGTCTCGCACACTGAGATGCTTTGGAAGATTCGTTTTAGTGCGGTGAAGATCGAAGACGAAGGCTTAGGTAACGCGTGCTGTTACGTTTTCATGTGACGAGCGTCCAACCAGTCATAAGTTCCAATCGAGCGATGGGTATTCGGGGTGATTTGTTCGCAAGGTGGCTTTTTGAGTTCAAACCTGACATGGCCAAAAGATTCCTGCTTCATAACTGTGCAACGCTCCATGTAATGCCTTGTCTCGGTGCACTGAGAACGTTCGTCTCGCCATCAAACGCCAAGTGCAAGATACAACCACCGGATATCGTTGTCCCTTATGCGGTCAGAATGTCCCATCTTCTGTGCATCATCCAGCTCATGCTGACAGTAGTTCACACACAGGATGACGATGTTCCGGTTCGCATACTTTTGTTTGCTGCTGTGGAAATGATTAAGGTCATGTGCATTGGACTGCCTGTGGAGTGCATCACGAATTGATTCCGTAAAGCATGGGCCAAGGAACGACTGCGAACACCGTTGAGGATCCGCGTGATTAGACGCATGAGAATTTGTAGCAACGCCCTATTGATATCCCGATGGCCGAACATGATTTCGCGTGAGATGACTTCGTTGCTACGTATTATGACGTGGCCGCGAAAAAGATGATACATTGACGAAGCTATTGTACGCAGAGTACGAGCGCTGCCTGTCTGCCGAGAATCTGATCAAAATGGCGAGGGAGGCGTGCCACTGGTTGAAGTGAACGCTGTAACTGCGGCTAGTTATAGCCTGGCGTTAAATCAACTGATTTATTGGTACTTAATTCCTGGGCGAGGAAACAAGTTTTGACCGCTCTTGAAGGCTTGGAAAGCGCCATAATATGGTACCCCTTAAAGAATCTGAGGGGCATCACAAACGTTTATAAAAAATAAACGCCAGTTTCGTTGGGCTTCGTATTTGGGGCGTTTTAATGAGAAGACTCCTTCACACGAACCTCGAATAGAATAAACGCAATCCGCGCGACCTTCAGGTTTGTTATAAGTGGGTTAAACAATATACAGAAATATTTTACAGAGAAATTTAATAAGTTAGCGCATTGGTATAGTCATGAATATAGCCCCGCATTCTTTGGTTGAATCGCAGTGTCAGCCAGAACACCATAATTTCTTACTGAAATTATTTCATTTCAATGAATGCAATTCAATAGTCGCCACCTACCAACAATGGCGTATAATAAAAGAATCAAAATTTACTTACGCCGCATCTGCGTCTGACACCAGGCCGTAGAAATCCTCCCCCGAAATCTTGGGCGTCTGCTAGCACAGCTGTAAAGGCATTATAATCGCTTAATATTAGGCTCTATTTACAGAGCATGCACTTTTTTTAAAACCGTTCTCGTATCGACAATGCGATCTGTGGATCTGTGTTCCCACTGCTTTATCGAGAAGGGACGTACACTGAATCTTTTTTTCTTTTAAAGCTGGCACCGAAATGAAGCCGGAAAAATACCATTTCTTGTTCACGCTGTCAGACTAAAACGCTGACAAGTCCGCTGTTAGGACGAATAATTTTACCATTACACCTTATTTAAATCTGTTCATGTATACAAAAAGTTTCGGCCGCTGTGGTAGCTCAGTGGTTATGGCGCTCGGCTGCTGACCCGAAGGACGTGGGTTTGATCGCGATGGCGGCGGTTGGATTTCGATGGAGGCGAAATTCTAGAGGCTTGTCTACTGTGCGATGTCAGTGCACGTGCAGGAACTGCAGGTAATCGAAATTTTCGGAGCCCTTCACTAAGGCGTCCCTCACAGCTCAAGTCGCTTTGAGATGTTAAATCCCCCAAAACAAACGAAGTTTAGTTTTTTTTTTGTTGCCTAATGACATTGGTTGTCTGATGCATCGTGCATTGTTTTCTTCAGTTCGGTCGTTTCCAAGAAGGCCGCGTATTGTTTGTTTTGGATATTTTCGGTTAGTATGAAATACCCTTCGTAGGCGTAGTACTTCCTTATCTATTATTTTTTTCCTCTATACGGCACTGGTATCATCTGAACGCTGCTGAGGCGGAGAGACTACAGCAGCACTCATGATTAAAGTCGCTTTATCGGCTTTTTTGAGGCAACTTTTTTCTGCAGGCGATTAAAATAATTGTTAACATCTTTTGTTGCCGCCCTTCTAAATCGCCTTGAACTCGCTGTAGAGTTCTGTTTAGAGGCGGCGTTTGATTTGTAATTCATGTTTCAGATGCTGCTAATGGCTGCTCCTAAGCGTTCACACCTCTGTGACCCTGCGGGAATTTCACTGCACAACACTAACCAGCAAGGAAGATAGCATAGTAGCCGATGTAGAGAATAATCCCGTTCTTTTTTTTTTTTTTGTATGTATGCTCTTTTGTACCTTGCATTTCAAACAGCAGTACATAAAGGAGCAAAATTCTGGGACAGCTGTGCTTGTTGCATGATTTCAAAGGCGTCGCACAGGCTACAGCTAACACAAAGACAGGATTCGCGTAATTTTTAACTGTGGTCTTATTCTTAATTATTTTTGATCACAGTCACTAACAGGTTCATGAGTAATAGCATAACACGCAAAAAAAGCATAAACCAAACTTTGAACCTGTTTTTGGCTTTCTGTCAATGGAGGGCGGAACAAGCTTGTACAGAAACCCACACGTACTACATTCTATAACAATGTCCAGTTATCACACACACGTGCTGTTTCCCATTTTAGATTAGTTACGCTTCCGAAAATTCCCGAAGAATTGAAGGCTTGCTTCTACAGGCTGTCTCGCTTTATTATAGCGGCTGACGAGGCGATGAGCGCGCAAACTCATTCCTTCTTATTTGCAAATTGATCGATCATGTTCTCTTGCCCTGTCAAGACACAATAGCTTATGTCAGCGTCCCTTCCCATAAAACAGCAATGGTGGCAGCGACAACGAGACGGGAGTGTATTTTCCGAGACCTTTGTTGCGGATGGGCCTTGGCTCATCCGCTCCATATGCAAAAGCACAAGCATACAGCAATGGCACTTCCTCCTGGTCACCATAATGTCACTTGCGGAAAATTCTCTGCACGTTTTACGGCGCTCTGTACACGTATGGTAACACACCATGCTGGCCAATTTTCCGAGCAGCCACTACCTTTCCGCTTCTCGACAGCCTATTGGGAAACGTTAGCTAAAGAGTGATGAGCAGTGAGATGAAACCCGGTCGCAAAATTTCACATGTAAGAGCTGACTGCATACTGAAAGCGCATGAGCTCCGATAAACAGGTTGAAGATAATGATTTGCAACTGCTCCTTGCATTGTTTTCAAACGGGCTGGATCGTACTTGTGGCGCAGATGTGCCTCAATGGCTAATTGGGGCATATGTCTACAAGATTCGTGCGGTCGCAACTTGACAAAGGGAATGTGTACTTATGAAGATACAGGCGCTTACTGCAACTGGCCGATTTATTGAAAAAAGAGAAATGTTGTGAAAAACTTGGGAAAAATAGAAAAACCAAACAGAATTCGTGCTCTACTATGTCGAGCGATTTCCAGGCCAGCCTGTGTCGTGTTAAGTCTTACTTTATGAACAAGGGAGCCGTAGCGCTAATGAAACGTCATTTCCTTTTTCGATCATCAAACACTATACCTGAGTGCATGGTATGCCGTCAAATTATCGACTACATTAAGCGTTCCTTTCTTTTGTCCCTTTGTCGTTGGGCTAAACATGTAGAAGACATATGCGTGCCATCATACAATCGAGGTATGTGTGCGTTCATGGCTATGTGCATACCGTCCTTTAGGCGAGACAAGCGCTAACCCCACTCGCGAACAGAATCACATTTGGAAACATTTTCTCGTAAATTCAACCTAAAGAATACAACGTTCCTATGCAACCGCTGTGTCTTGTAGCCTTTGGGATTTACAGGTATGTTATACCAGCCCACCCGCTAAATTATTGCAGTAGAACATGAAGTTGCGTTCACAGAACTGGAAAGAATCCTAAAATCATGCACGCCTATGTAGCGGTCTTTGAGCCGTTTTCCTTCTTAAGATCGAGTATTCTCTTGCTTGTTATAACTTCTGTGCCGAGTACGAGCACTTATACATTTCAAATGCGAGCATTCGGGCAGCACTTACCTGCACACAGCAGGATCACAGCGAGTACCAGTGCAATGTTCTTCATTGCTTCCTGTCACCAAACAACTGAAGAAGCACGGCGCGGATCGACGAGCTTTTATCGCACGCTCCCAGTGTTGCCACACCGTATCTGCCACACGATCGGCAACGCCCACAGAGCCCCACGTGTCCGATACAAGAGATGCAGAAAAGCACAGCGTGCGAATCTTGGGATGTTTCGAGTGTTTCTTTTTTTTTTTACTTGCACGTACGTACCACAAGTTAAGCCCCAAAGCGCGTATCAAGGATTTCCCATTGTAGTGGCCACACTTACTAAGAAATGTGCACGTGTTATAATCTGGCCGATGTATTGACATACGATCTCATTGAACCCCTCGAATGCAACAGATGCACGGCAGGTGTAAAGCGACCCCGTGCAAGGTCTGCTTTGAAGTGTAGCTACTCCGCCCCAAATGTTGCAGCAGGCTTGCAGTTTTAAACTGTGAGTGTGTTTTTCTTTTTTATAATAGCCCCGCCCCTTCCTGAGAATTCTTTGCATACGCAACAAGTGTTATTATTGTTTTCAATTATCTTTGTTCAATGTTGTGTACCAACAACCAATTTCTTGCCTTGCGCCTGTCCGCCCCTCAATCCCCCTATGTGTTTCTTGGGGTACAGATTCCGACTCATGTGCCACGGGAAGCAATATGACCGCTTTCATGAAACGCCGTGTCTTAAACTTCGTTTCGAACAAGTTTTAAAAAAGGAAAGCGCACTTCCTGAAACGTCGAGTTCTTATTTCATTGGAAGCACATGGAAATCAGAACGAAAGAACGCATTACATTCACGAATCTTCCTAGAGATATAGTATTGCAATGTGAGAGTGTACTTCGGTAGCCATGGACGGATGATCCGTCGACGTGCAGTGCGAAGATGTCACTGCAATACGGAGAGAGCCCCATTACTGCTAAATGAAGTCTGGTCCTGCAGGGAAGCAACATATGCGCAGCTACTTAGCGATACTCAGGACGCTATATGCCAAGATCTGTTGCGCCACAGCTGTTCTAGGTCATTATTTGCGCTCCTTTACAATGCGCCAAATCTATCAATACGTGTCACCCGCCCAGAAAAATTGGTAGGCTTGACTCGTTAGACCAGTACGGTTTGTCTCCTATCCCGTATGAATCGTGCTGGGCGCAGTTGTCGATGTCTGATTCTAAAGGGATTCGAAAGGTCGACTTTGGATTTTTTCACCGCTTTGGAAGCAAATATCAGATCTCAGGGGCCTGTCTGGGCGAACGACGCGCTATTGCTAGATGTATGGGTCCGGAACCTGGTATCGCATTTAATTGCTGAAAAGATGTTTATGATGGTGAATGTTAATGGCGCAAGGGCAGCTTTGGCGAAAGTGCGATATTGCATAAGGTATTTTTTATTGCTCAATGCGTGGTCAAAGACCTATTTTTGAAGCATTTCATCGAAAACGATGAGAAGAAGGCCGAAGGAAGCTTGTACTAATCGTATGTTTCTGAATGAATTGAACCGTTTTCTTCAAAGGCATAGGAATGAAACAAGACTTGTTTTGGTTGGGGACCTAAATAATTATACTCTACAGGAATCTAGGACAGCAGCAGCTGATTACTTGAATTTATTAGCAGAATATGGACTCATAAAGGTTACAAATGTCTGTACCAGAAAAGAGTTCTTAGGACAGAAAACCATGAGAACTTGCATTGACCCCATTGTGTTTAGGTGGGCAAAACAACCATGTTGTCACAACGTGGTAACTGCACTCCGGGGAGCATAAAGGCTGCTAAAATGGTGTCTAAAGAAACTCTTTATTTTGGCTGACTTGCGCCCACAATGCACAGAATCACTAGGCGGTGG
Organism: Amblyomma americanum; assembly: GCA_030143305.2. NCBI lineage: Eukaryota > Metazoa > Arthropoda > Arachnida > Ixodida > Ixodidae > Amblyomma > Amblyomma americanum. The sequence goes on along the minus strand of JARKHS020016531.1, from coordinate 91,264 downwards.
CGTAGCAACGTGCGTGCTCGGCGATCGTCGAGCGGAATGCCCGCCGCTGTCGGCTATGCTCAATTTCAAGCTGATAGCGAACTTTCGAGATAAAGAGTGCCAAGTTACTAGAACATTCTGGAACAACGTAGATTCAGTATTGCCCGGATGCGATCAATCGAGATAAATCTGGTCCCGTCTTGCATGAGCAAACAAAGCGATAAAGCGGTGTGTCGACAGATTTGAAGAATGAAGGAACACTGCAAAGATTAGCGGCAATATAGGTCTGGTGTGATCAGTCTCAAATTAGCTGACCATTATTTTCTAGCAGCCCTGATATTCTCAGAAATAAATTAACGATGAAGAGGGAAGCCGCGCAAAACACTCTTTTAGATAATAAAAAGTTGATGCAATAACCAAGAATACTAATTGGATATCTCTGTTAGCTCTTGACCATTTAAATGCATACAAGCAGCCAGTTGACATATTTGAAGGTATTTATCATCGTGCATCTATTTGTGCCTCCCTGCGGCAATGACATCCGCACCATAAATGGATGACTCATGAAATAATGAATATCTGCTACTTAAAAGACTAGGCTTGGCAAAGTTGCCGAAAACAACCAGAAGATGATGTAAAAAGAGGAGAGTTTCATGTATTACGAAATCTTGTCAGGGCAAACATACGACAACATAAAAAGCGATACTTCTTACATCAATTCGCACTTTGTAAGCACGACGGGAGAAAGACATGGAACATAGCAAATGAACTAATGGACAGAAAAGGCAGGTCAGCATTGAGGAAACAATCAAAAAGAACTTTCCAAACCAAAGCACGCAGGTGATATGTGAAAATTTCAAAGATGCGCTCCAACGAGCAGCGGAAAACCTAAGAGAACGGAATGGCCGCAACTATGACGAATTCAAGCCAGTACGCGCATGCGCACACACGGCCTTTCTGCCACCGATATCTGAAACAGAGCTTTGGAACAACATGAGGGAGATGAAGCTTACAAAACCGCCGGGAATTGATAAAGTATAATTTCGTGCCTTATATTTTTATTTCAGTATGCTGGAAGACCAGATTCTAAGGATAATAAATGCGATATATGAAACCGGCCGTATACCTCAAGCGCTAAAAATATCGATCATAATGCCTGGTTATGAAAGTGGCAGAAAAGACGACTACAAGATACAGACCAATCGCAATTTCGTGCTGTTTAGCGCAAATAATAGAAAAACATATCGCATGCGTGACGCTGTCGTTTTGTGAAAGATTTCCTCTGCATAATCCAGTACAAATTGGTTTCACAAGAAGCAAAAACACAATAGTACTCTTGGAAGAATTTTTCGATTACGTTCATATTGTGGGCGAAAATAATCGTGTCGCTTTAGATTATTTCATGGATCTGACCAAAGCATTTGATACCGTGCATTATGCCCTAATGATAAGTAAGCTAAATATCTTAGACATTCGAGGCCAATTCAGCAGGTTTCTCAGTAAAAATTTTTTCCATTGATTACAGTGTGTTAGAATTGACAATGAGTAGAGCAGCAATACAATAATAAAATACGGTGTACCGCAATACTGTTTAACATATATGTTACTGACCTGGGCAGTTTACCACTAACTTCAAAAATATATAAATATGCAGATGATACCGCGAATAATTCTCTATAATCTCGCGAATATTTGCAGTGTGTTCGTTTTTCAAATCTGCCGCCGCATCACTTTATCGCTTTGTTTGCTACGCAAGACGCGACTAGATTTATCTCGATTGATCGCAGCCAGGCAGAGCTGATTCTACGTTGTTCCGGAATGTTCTAGTAACTTTGCGCACTTTATCTCGAAAGTTCGCTATCAGCTTTAAATTTAGCACGATCGAGAGCGGCCGGCATTCTGTTCGACGACCGCCGAGCACGCTTGTCGCTTCGCCGCCGCCGAGTGATTCTTTCCATTTTGGTTGCAAGTCAGCCCAATTCAGAAGACCCTTTCGTCCGTCTTCATCGCTGCTTCGACTGCCGTCACCACCACGTGACATCTGGTGGAGGTGCTGTGCGGCCTTCCATGTTCCGGACGCCCCCTTCAAGTCGTGAAGCCAGCCCTGAGCGTTTCACACCCGAGGACGAGCCAGCAGCTCAGCGAGCCAGCCGACGTCTCCAGGGGGAGGAGCCTGAGTTCGGGAAACTGCCGGACCGCACAAGACAGCGAAAAGACGCGGCTACGAGCACCGCAACCTCACCGAAGATGTCGACACCGATCATACTGCAGCAGCCACGGGTGCCGCCAACATTCAATGGATCCCTAGGCGAAGACCCTGAAGAATGGTTGGATCAATTTGAACGTGTGGCGTCATTCAACATGTGGGATGATGCGGAAAAAATTGGACACGTGTTCTTCTCATTGGATGGCTCCGCACGCACGTGGTACGAAAACTACGAGTCGTCCCTTACGACATGGGAGCTATTCAAGAGAGAACATTGAAGGTATTCACCAGTGTCGTGAGGAAAGAAAGAGCCGAACGACTCCTCGAGTCCAGGATCCAGCTTCCGAATGAGCCCTTCCGCGGTTATGTCGAGGAGATGAAGCGCCTACTTCGCCGCGCCGACCCCGGGATGACCGAGGAAAAGAAATTTCAGTGTTTAATGCGCGGCGTAAATGAACAACTCTTTGCAAGCCTCGTCCGCCAGCCGCCAAAACAGTCGAGGAATTCATGCAAGAAGGCTGCACGATTGAGACGACCCTCGACGTCCGAGCTCGGCAGTACAATCGTCCTTCCTCTGCCTGTGCAATCTGTTCGGACACGCCGGCCACCACCAGCGACAGCTTGCGGGAAGTTATCCGCGAAATCGTCCGAGAGGAGCTACGCCGATTACTGCCATCCTCCCCACAGCCACAAGCAGCGACTCTGATGGACGTGGTACGGGAAGAAGTGCAACAGGCACTTGGCACCCCGACGGCCACAGAACCCCAGGCCATGACCTACGCCGCTGCAGTAAGGACTGCCCAGCCCCAAAGACAACCTCCACGTCCTCCCCTTAGAAGTGACTATCGACGGCCGGAAAGTTACCGCTCTAGTCGACACAGGAGCCGATTACTCGGTGATGAATGGAACATTCGCTGCGCAGCTGAGAAAAGTCACAACGGCTTGGGACGGCCCACAAATTCGCACCGCAGGGGGCCACCTCATTACGCCATCAGGACGATGCACAGCGCGAGTGACTGTCAAAGGACATACCTATCACGCGACCTTTGTTGTGCTACCGCAATGCTCCCGCGAAGTGATCGTGGGTATGGATTTCCCTAATGAGCATCAGGCGATCATCGACCTGCGATCGAAGCTGATCACGCTTTCGACGGACGAAGCCATCGCTTCGATGAAAACTCGGGAAAATCACGTTGCCCTGAGTGTCCTGGAGGAAGAAGTGAGCGTCCCACCCCGATCAAGCGTTATCCTGACCGTAGGCGCCACGAAAGCCATTAACGCTGAAGCCATCATGGAGGGCAACATGCAGTTGCTCCTAGACCGAGGGATCAGCATCGCAAGAGGCATCGCACATTTGCGCAATGGCCAAGCCGAAGTACTGCTGACTAACTTCAGCGAAGAATACCGGCACATTAACAGAGGAACGACGATTGCTTTCTTCGACGAAATATCTGACGTACGAGACTCTTTCGCCCTCTCCGATCCCTCCGCAGAAGATTCGCCTTACCAAGAGAACTCGCCCAATTTCGACATCAACCCAGCCCTGCACCGCAACAGACAAGACCAGATCCGCAATCTGCTTCAAAGCTACAGTGAGTGTTTTTCGACATCGCCGAAGGTGCGACAGACGCCAATTGCCAAGCATCGCATTATAACGGATCAACACGTCCGACCTCTCCGTCAAAGCCCCTACAGTGTGTCACCGCGAGAACGACAAGCCATCCGGGACCAAGTCGAAGAAATGCTTCGCGACGACGTCATCCAGCCTTCAAACAGCCCATGGGCGGCACCGGTTGTTCTAGTGAGAAAGAAAGACGGCTCACTTCGATTCTGCGTGGATTACCGCCGCTTGAACAACATAACAAAGAAGGACGTCTATCCCCTCCCCCGCATCGACGACACACTGGACCGCCTCTGCAACGCCAAATATTTCTCATCGATGGACCTCAAGAGCGGCTACTGGCAAATTGAGGTCGACGACAGACATCGCGAGAAGACAGCATTCATTACTCCGGATGGGCTGTTTGAGTTCAAGGTGATGCCATTTCGTCTCTGTTCCGCACCAGCGACGTTTCAGCGAGTAATGGATACAGTGCTGGCAGGCCTGAAGCGGAAGATTTGTCTGGTATATTTAGATGACGTCGTTGTCTTCGCCTCGAACTTTGAAGAGCACCTCAAAAGACTTCGAACAGTACTAGACGCAATCAAGTCATCAGGCCTAACCTCGAAAGCAGAGAAATGCCACTTTGCTTACAAGGAGCTGCTGTTTCTAGGCCACATCGTTAGCGAGGAAGGAGTACGCCCAGACCCGCAGAAAACAGCTGCTATTGAACAGTTTCCACCGCCGACCGATAAGAAAGCAGTGCACAGATTTCTAGGACTGTGTGCCTACTACCGACGATTTGTGAAAAAACTTTTCGCGCATCGTCGAGCCAATGACCCAACTGACGAAGGCAGACGTGCCGTTTAAATGGGAAGCGCCGCAAGCAGAAGCCTTCAATGATCTTCCGCGTCGATTACAGTCCCCACCGATCCTTGCGAATTTTGATGAAAACGACGATACTGAAGTTCATACCGACGCAAGCAGCGTGGGACTAGGCGCCGTCCTCATTCAAAAAAGCGACAGGCTGGAGAAAGTCATCGCATACTCTAGCCGTTCCCTTTCCAAGGCCGAGGCTAACTATTCCACAACTGAGGAGTGCCTTGCCATCATCTGGGCTACGTCAAAATTCCGCCCCTACCTCTACGGACAGCCGTTCAAGGTGGTCAGCGACCACCACGCGCTCTGCTGGCTTGCCAATTTGAAGCACCCCTCTGGCCGACTCACTCAATGGAGTTTGCGTCTCCAGGAGTTTGACGTCACCGTCGTTTACAGGTCCGGACGCAAGCACTCTGACGCCGATTGCCTCACACGAGCCAATGTAGATGCACCGCCGGCGGACGATGATGAGGACGCCTTCCTAGGACCCATCAATCCCAGCTCTTTTGCTCAGCAGCAACGCTCGGACCCCGACCTTAAAGGCCTCATGGAGTACCTGGAAGGCAGTTTCTTCACCGCCCGCTTCATTCAAGCGAGGACTGTCTTCCTTCTGTGTGCAGAATGAGGTCGTTGTGAAGAAGAACTTTACAGCGAACAAAACAGCCTACCTCCTTGTTGTACCTACTTGTCTCCGCGAAGAAGTTCTACAGGCTTCACACGACGAGCCGACAGCTGGACATCTCGGGTTTACTCGCACCCTCCGCCGCATTCAAGACAAGTATTACTGGCCCCGACTGTCTGCCGATGTCGCACACTATGTGAAAATCTGCCGAGATTGTCAGCGACGAAAGACTCCTCCCACACGACCAGCAGGATTTCTGATCCCCATTGAACCTCCTTCAAGGCCCTTTCAGCAGATTGGCATGGACTTGCTTGGCCCTTTTCCAATGTCAATATCTGGAAATAAGTGCATCATCATAGCGACCGACTACCTGACCCGCTACGCCGAGGCGAAAACCCTACCGAACGGAACGGCAGCAGAAGTCGCCAAATTTTTCGTGGAGTGCATTCTTCTTCGACACGGCGCCGCCTATGCGCTCATCACGGACAGAGGAACAGCATTCATGGCGGAACTAACGGAAGCCATCCTGCGCTACAGCCAAACCAGCCACCGGAGGACAACTGCATACCATCCGCAGACCAAAGGACTGACCGAGCGCCTGAGCAAAACCATCGCCGATATGCTCGCTATGTATGTCGATGCCGAACACAAAACCTGGGATGTCATCCTGCCTTACGTCGTCTTCGCCTACAACACCGCAGTGCAGGAGACCACCCAGATGACGCCTTTTAGGCTCGTCCATGGCAGGGAGGCCACGACCACGCTAGACGCCATGCTGCCCAACGCTACAGGAGAAGAGAACGTCGACGTTGCCGCCTACCTTCAACGCGCAGAAGAAGCTCGAAGGCTTGCCCGATTACGGATCAAAGATCAGCAGCGGTCCGACGCCAGACGCTACAACCTACGAAGACGCCATGCGGAATACAAGCCAGGAGACCAAGTCTGGGTGTGGACGCCCATTCGCCGCCGTGGACTGAGTGAAAAGCTTTTGCGCCGCTATTTCGGCCCGTACAAGGTTCTTCGTCGGCTGGGTGAACTGGATTATGAAGTCATCCCTGACGATATGACTGCATGCCAGCGACGCCGCGTACGACCAGAAGTTGTCCATGTAGTCCGTCTGAAGCCGTATTATGCGCGCTAAAGGCCGCTGCATTTCCATGCTGTATTTTCGCAAGATCCTTTTTTTTCCTTACTTATCGCAATATTTGTTTTAATGCATCGGGTCGATGCTTCTTTGAGAGGGGAGTAATGCCGCGAATATTTGCAGTGTGTTCGTTTTTCAAATCTGCCGCCACATCACTTTATCGCTTTGTTTGCTACGCAAGACGTGACTAGATTTATCTCGATTGATCGCAGCCAGGCAGAGCTGATTCTACGTTGTTCCGGAATGTTCTAGTAACTTTGCGCTCTTTATCTCGAAAGTTCGCTATGAGCTTTAAATTCAGCACGGCCGACAGCGGCCGGCATTCTGTTCGCCGACCGCCGAGCACGCTTGTCGCTTCGCCGCCGCCGAGTGATTCAGTCCATTTTGGGTGCAAATCAGCCCAATAAACAGTTCTTTTAGAAGACCCTTTCGTCCGTCTTCATCGCTGATTCGACTGCCGTCACCACCACGTCACAATACATTGGGTTTAGAGAAAGGATGCGTTCGTTTTCAAGAAGACATACATAAAATCGTTGACTGGTTTGGTAAAAAATGTATTTTTGTCAACCCTGAGAAAACAAAATTTTCATGTTTCAGAAATCAACATCAGCCGGTTACCCTCAGACGACATCTATACTTGCACACTTCTACTTGCTTCCCATTTAAATGTGTGCCACTAAGACCTGAGTCACTGGTGAACAATTAAGGCCTTTTTTGGACCTACACTTAACTTGGAATAACCATATATCGAGCACTTTCGGAAAAAAGTTACGAAATATGGCGGATTTAAGTTACAACTTGCGTGGGAAATGTCCTCTTATTTTAAGAATTCTAATATATAAAGCATTAAAGCAGTATAACGCACCTTTCCATGGACGTCCACATCCTAATCGATGCCAGATTGAGTGCATAGTATGAAGTCGATTTCATTTTTAGTCTCACCATTTGATCTTTTCCTGGCCTACTTCCTGTTCTCTCGTTTGCGGAAGAAGATATTCATTATCCGTAGATTATTTCTCTCTGCGAACTCAACTTATAACTCTCCCCTGCTATTCCTACAACCTATCCCATTGTCGCCTACGGCCTGGTCGCCAGCCTGCTTCTTTCACACCTTCGCATTCAAGTCGCCCGTCAGTACAGTGTACGGTGATTTTATAGCGATAGCTACATTATGTTAGCATTTCGAGCCTTCAGCGTGGCGGCGGCGCCACGCTGTCACGTGGTTGGTCACGTGGTGAGGAGCAGCTGCCGGTGGCGCGGCGCCGTGGCTGATCATGTGGTTGGTAACGTGGATGGTCACGTGACCAAGTTCCACTCGGCCAGCTGTAGCTATCGCGTCACTCCAGGTTTAACCAAAACTAAACCATCACCGTTTTTACTTTGTTTAATGCGGATTACGCGTCTTCGTAGAAGTTTTCAACTATCCGGTCATCATGGCTAAATGACGGCGCATAGGCCTGCTCCGCCTTCAGCTTGTACCTCCTATTGAGTTTAATTACGATAGCTGCCAACCTCTCGCTAATACTATAGAACTCGTCCAAGTTGTCAGCTATATCATCATTTGTGAGGGATCCCGTATCTAGATCTTCTCTGTCCGCTAATCCACGATAGCACAGTATGTGCCCGGCCTTTAGTGCTGTATACTCCTCACCTGTCCCCCTCTAAGCCCTATGACATCCCATTTAATGCCCGCTAGTTCCTCGAGCAGCACTGCTAGGCTAGCCTGAAAGGATAAAGTTCCAGCGTTAAACGTTGCCAGGTTCGGATTCTAATGGCGGCCTGTCCGAAGCCAGAGATTCTTAGGGCCCTCTACTGCGTCACAAGTCTGACCGCCGCCTTGATCAGTTGCTCCGCAGCCGCTGGGGACTGATGGCCGAGGGTTAACTGGTTTGTTCATAGAAGGTTGTGGCCAAGTACTACACCACAGGGGCCATATCATGTTCTGGTGAGAGAGTGCGTTGTCGGTTCTGGTCGGCGAGAGCAGGCGCCACCCCAGGCCTGAATATGCACTGCCATCGACGCGCGGAGTTTTTTTTTTCAAACCCGGTGTAGAATTGCACGGCCTCGGGATTCGAGCTCCAGTTTTCTTGCAAGAAAGGTGGATGCTCTACCTCTGCGCGAAACCTCCTGCACGGAGAATCATATTGACGGCAACTATCTGCAGTCCTATACCCCAAGCGGACAGCCCCCACCTCGACCGTTATCTGCTAGAGGACTTCGCTTTCACACAACCCAGAAGATGCTGGGGCGCTTACTTCAAGGTACTAGTCCCAGCAGTGACCCCCTTCCACGGTTTTCGCAACCGCAAAAATTTTCAACTGGCTTTTACTCTACGAGTATCTAACCTGGTAGCAGTTGCTTTCTGTCTTCCTCGGACCTCCTTCCATCCGCCCGGAAACATAATTCGGGCATAAAAATTCGTGAGATGAAGCCGAGCTTACTAGCCGTTACTCGGTATTACTGCTTGTCGTTCTCATATCTGCGGCGCCAACTGGGACCCCTGGCGCGGCTTGTCGTTTCTGCCTTTTTCGCTGATTTGAGAGAAAGGCGGACTTTCTCAGTACCAAGGCTTGATTCGTCCAGCCGCAACCCCCCCCCCCCTTAGGTACCGAGCTCTTCGGTATCGGAAACGAACGCGGCCCTGCTGGGTGGTACGCCCTTCGCAGCGGCAGCGAGGTCGCGCGGTATGATTAATTTCTATGCTTCCGAATTTTCACCGCCTTTGGAGGCCAGATTCCAAGTTCCCAGTCTGGGAACCCCCACAACTGCCCCCCTTATCTGGCAACGGGTGGCATAGAATGCAGAATGTTCCCAATTCTGCGGAGAGCACGCTAGCACTCTTCTGGGGATTCGTGCCCCTATTTAGTGGGCCCTAGCAAGCCGACCACGTCCGTCGGCGTTGCGACTGCAGGCAACGTGAAAGCCGTAACTTCACTCTGTGACTTCATCACAAAGGGGGAAACATGAGCAGGTTGCCTTATCCACTCACGGCAGAACTTTATCTTCATTGTGAAGACTACACTTGCACAAGGTAGTAATGTTGGAAACAAAGAATAGAAAGGTGTTCTTAAATAATTGAGCTGACCGAAATGCTTACTGGGTTTGAACTGCAATCATTATTCCACCAAACTATTTGATTGCACAGCTGGCTGTTGCTAATTTGTTAGCACAGAATTAGAACAGAGCTGTTTTCAGTTACAATTTGTATCGACTTTGTCCTATCATCTGGCCTTGATGCGACAATTATTTTTACGGCTACGAATCGAATGCTCGCGCATTCAGTTCGTTGTGTAGCTCGAGGAAGCGAGCAGCGAGCGCAACTGAATAATAATCTTAATTATTATTATTTTTAAGTTGCGCTCGCTGCTCGCTTCCTCGAGCTACACAACTAACTGTTCATCATTATTCTACTGGGAATTGTTTGTTTGGTAACAACTTTATTCAAAAGTCCTGCAGAGCTTGCGCCAATGGGGCCTTAGGTCTCCCACGTGGGGACGTCGAGGTGTTGCCTCGCCGTCGCCTCGCGGGCCTGCTGGACGGCCCAGAGTTGGTCACCGATACTGGGGCTGCGCAAGGCAGCGGCCCACCGCGGCGGGAGGGTTCCGGAGTTAGCACCGTCAGGGTTTTTGCTACAGTCCCAGAGCATGTGGTGTAAAGTTGCTATAGCAGTGTGGCAGACCTTGCATATATTCGTCGGGTATGTTCCGGGGTAGAGTCTGTGGTATTGTGCCGGGTTGGGGTACGTGAGCGTCTGCAGTTGTCTGAGGGCCACCGAGTGCGCCCTGTCCAGCTTGCCGTTGGGTGGAGGGAAGGTTCGGCGGGCCAGGCAGAGGGCCTTGGTAGTTTCGTTGTATGTGGTCAAACAGTCTTTGGTGCTGTCCCATGGACAACGGTCGCCGTGCGGTTCGCGAGCTCGCGCGCCTTGGCGTGTGCCGTCTCGTTTCGGTTGCGATATGTGTTCGATACTGCTCCCATGTGCGCAGGGAACCACTGGACTTTTTGATTGCTCAGGATTCGGGCCGCTGTCTGTGAGATCCATCCTTTGGCTAAGTTTTTGACCGTTTGTCCCGAGTCGCAGAGAACTGTGGTGCACGTCAGATCCGTGAGGGCGAGGGCCACCGCCGCTGCCTGCGCTTCATCTGCACGCTCGCACGCTGCACTTGCCGTTATGCGCGTTTCGCCACTCGAATTGACGACCGCAACCGCGAATCGCGAGCGTTCTGCGTATTCCGCGGAGTCAACGTACATACCTTGTCCCCGTTTCGTCTCCGTGGCTGTGTAGGAGAGCTCTGGCCCTGGCCACTCTTCTTCCCCGGTTGTGTTCTGGGTGGACATTCCGTGGAATCAGGTCGACTCTTAGGGTTTGTCTGATCGCGTCCAGAACAGCGACCTTCTGGCCTCGTTGTGCATGGTAACGGATACCGACACTTTCCATGATATGGCGTCCTGCTCTCGTGCCCGCTAATCTTTCTGGTTGTGAGGTGCGCTGCGCCTCGGCGATTTCGGTAAGCGTGTTGTGAAGCCCGAGCTGGAGCAAGCGTTGTGTGCTGGTGGACTCGGGTAGACCCAGTGCTATCTTGTACACCCTGCGGACGAGGACGTTGATCTTGGCTTCTTCTACCTTGTACCAGTTGTGGAATGCCGCGACGTACGCAATGTGGGTCATGACGAAAGAGTGTATGAGTCGTGTGAGACTCGCCTCCCTCATTCCGTTTCTTCTGCTGGTGACCCTCTTGAGGATTCGCATGGTGTTAGCCGTCTTGTGCTGTAATTTAGTGATCGTTTCGCCGTCGACGCCATTGGCTTCGATTATCATGCCAAGGACCCTAATTCTGTGCACTATCGGGATGGTTGCTCCGTTGCTCGTGCGTAGTCTGATCTCTTCGTTTTCTCGTCTGGTCGTTGCCGCATTCCGACCACACCCGGGTGGTCAGCCCCTCTGCGTATGGTGGTAGAGTAGGAGTTCCGACTTTGTAGGCGAACATCGTAATCCCGTACCCACAAGGTATTCCTCTAATGTCTCGGTTGCTAGTTGCAGTGCCGTTTCGATGTGACCGTCGCTGCCTTCGTGCACCCAGAGTGTTATGTCGTCGGCGTATATGGTGTGCCAGACGTCTTCGAGTTCTTGCAGCTTTTCTGCTAGCCCGATCATGACGAGGTTGAAGACCATGGGCGAGATGACGGAGCCCTTTGGGGTGCCGGTGCTTCCGAGCGTTTCCTCTTCTAGCTGGATATCCCATGCCACTAAAAAAGCTCGCCTGTCTGTCAAAAAATTGTTAACGTAGTTGTACGAGCGTAAACCTAGGTTTTGCCGCGATATCTGGTGTAAGATTGCCGAGTGCGCGATTCTATCAAACGCGCTTTCAAGGTCGAGGCCGAGAATTGTTCTGGTGCCTCTCGTCTTGCCGTCAAGCACCTGGTGTTTCAGTTGTAACATTGCGCCTTGCGTGGATAATTGGGGGCGGAATCCTATTATGGATAGTGGGCATGCCCCTTTCTGCTCTAAGTGGGCTTGCCAGCGGTTAAGCAGTGCGCGCTCCATGGTCTTGCAGATGCACGACGTTAGGAATATGGGGTGAAGGTTTTCGAGGCTCGGCGGTTTTCCGGGTTTTGGGATGGGTATCATTCCCGCAGTTTTCCACTGTTGCGGGAGGCTGCCGCGCTGCCAGCACTCATTGATGAATGCCGATAACTCTTCCACGGATCGGTCGTCGAGATTCTTTAGGGCGCGATTCGACACCCCGTCGGGGCCCGGCGCCGATATGCTGTGAAGGTTGTGCAGCGCCGTCGTGATCTCTTCTACGTTAAAGTCCTTATCCAATTCTGCGCTCGGATCCCCCTCATATGAGCCGTGTTGTGCGGTCGAAGTGTGCGGCAAATACATCGCTCGTAACCGGACGGTCACTGCATCTTCACTGTGCTTCTCTAGCTCCTTGTGTAATAGACGTGCGAGGCAGTTCCTCTGGTGGGACTTGGTCTTTGTTTCGTCCAATAGATGCCTGAGCAGGTTCCACGATTTCCCCGTTGTACAGTTGGCCGTCGACTGCATTGCATAACTCATCCCAATGCTGGCGGTTGAGCGTTCGGCAGTGCTCCTCGATGTTGCGGTTGGTCTCCGCTATTTTCTTTGAATCTCCGATTGAGTCTCTGTCCCTTCCACCTGGCCACGACAGAGTTCTTCGCCTCGATGAGATGGGCCAGGCGGCTGTCCATCTTGTCAGTTTCAACCTCGGCTTCGACGGTTTTGGTTGACGCTTTGGCGTCTGCAACCAGCGAGCGGGTCCAGGCTTCGATGTGCGTGATCGTATCTCCTGAAGACTCTTGTTGGTCTCGATTATTTCTGAAATCTTCCCAATCGGTTCATTTGAAATTTCGCTTACTGCCGTGCGCCTTATCCGGAGTCTGTACGTGCATTTCGACGATCATGTGGTCACTCCCCAGGTCGGTCGACGTGTTTTTCCACGTGGTAGCTGTCGTCACGGCATGTCGGACGAACGTCAGTTCCTGGGTCGTGTCTCTGGTAGTGGAGGTACCGATTCTCGTCGGGTGCGCCGGATCCGTAAGTAATGCAAAGTCGAGTTTCTGCGCATCTTGCCCGAGTTGCCTTCCCTTGGTCGTGCTGTAGCCGTAACCCCATGCCGTGTCTGCCGCGTTGAAATCTCCCCCTGCAATCAGCGTCCGGGACCCGGCAATCTTGAGCGTCTTCTGAAACAGCGCTCGGAAGCGTTGGCGGCGTTTCGATGGGCTGCTGTATACGTTTAGTATGAATATACTTTGTTTCCTCTGCTTTGTGGGTATCAGTTTGAAGAGAGCGTGCTCCATCTGGAATAGCATAAGAATACTGGGAATAGCGTAAGAAATAAGCATTCCGAGAAGTGGCTTGAACGGGGAGGCCTCTGAGCTGCTGCTAAATAATTGACAGAAGGCGAAAATCGCTCGGAGCGGGCAGGCACGATCCGCGAAGAAGCGACGAATTCATGTTTGAAGGACTGAAGTGTTGGTTAAGCTGGAAGTGGTTACCCTAATTTACAATGATATCCTGCAGTTTTTAGTACCTTCAGGTATGAAGAGTAGGCGCAAATGTGGTGTTCTCAACTCTGAAGACATTGGACCGATGTTATAGTTCCAGGAGTTCTTTAGCCGTCGGAGATCGTGTCTCTCAAATCATCGAAGGAACAGCAATCAGCATACCCAAGCAGCACAGGTCATCGGCCCAATATTGCAGAAGGATGGTCCCATCCTGGTCCTTTGTAGGGCCAGCTTTGCCAATACAGTTTCAATGTTGGGCCAATTACTTGTGCTGGTTGGGTATGGACTAAAGTTGTCGTTGCCTGAGTCAGAAAGCTAGCGAACATATTTATAACGTCTTTAGGCCGCGTAAGTTTATATTGTGCCATTGCATGGTGAATGACATGGTGGCGCGCCTCCATTTGACAAATACTACGTCGTCTTCTGCATATCTCGGAGAAATTACTTTTGGGCCATTGGTTGGGCAGTGCAGGTCAGGAAAACATGAGCATAGCCACAATCCTACTTCAAAATATGAACATGCTTCTTGGCGTCAAAATGGAGGGGAAATGGTTTAGTTTGCCTGAATTGACTACGTGCACGATTTTATCACTAGAAAGAAAAATTTCAAGCGCATCGCGAATTTCTCTTTATTGTTTCTTTACATCAACAAGTACATGAGCAAGTGCACGGGCAGGACAGGCAGCCAAGTTTAGTAGTTTTTTGCGCATCATTAGTTGTATGCGCGCAAGCAACGTGACTCATTTCATCTTGAAAATGATATTTCTTTTGGAGTCGAATGGAAGTGGTAATCTAGCTTATCTGCACTTTGGCTTTGTTTTTATCGGCATTATGATATTTGTCTGCGTTTTAGTAAGTGCTGATTTAGGCGTTGTCGCAACGGCTGGTGCCTCCCATATATACATCCTGATTGTGCTTCTCTTATTTTATTTTAGTTGGTTCTTTATAAATTCTGCAAAGCTCAACAGGTACGCATTCCGTTTCGATTCACACTGTTAAACGAGATTGTAGGCGGTGCATGCGCGAACCTCGTGCTTCTTTCCATTACATACTCGTCTGTTTCCGCTATTCTTTAGACAACAGTTCATACCGGGATTTCGATGCACGATAAACACCCCAAATCGTAGCCCCTAGGGTTCCTTGGGCCCGTACTTTGCTGTGAGGCAGAAACCTATCGGCGCAGCTGGAGCCTCGTGGTCTTGTTTCGTCTGTGCGTGTCATATATCACTGGCTGAGTGAAATATTGGGGGAGTCTCCTTTCCTTGCTCGCCGCTGTTGACGTTTGGCCGCGTCCACGGTGGTCTCGTCTCTCCTCCGAGCACAACATACTTGGTGTTGGTTGGCGTCAAAGGAATGGCGCTTAGTAGCGCCGATGACACGGTACATACAGATCACACTCCGCTTTTCGGGAAGCGAGCTGCTAATAGGCGCCTCATTCGTTGTCCCTGATCGGGTGCAGCTTGTTCAGCTTACTTGTAATTCTCTCGACCACCACTCCTCTTCTTCCTGTCGCCACCATTTCCCCCATCAGGTAATGCGTTGCTGTCATGTCTCTCTACTTTTATTCGAACGTGTGCGTCCAGTCCATGTTTGGGGCTGCTTTTCGTGCTATCACTACATGAGCTGCGGATTATTTTACTACGAAGAGTTTAGGCTTCTGTGCGGAGGGAAATAATTGGAAGCGAAGGTGTATCTCTGCGTACAGCTGTGTAAATCAGACGGCGCTCTGCAAAGCCAATATCATTGCACAAATTTGCTAGGACAGAACTGTGGAACCAGTGGGCGAGAAGAATTTCTACACAAACCGAAGTACGAATGACGAGTAAAGACAAAAAAGGAAACCACTATCACTGACGGTCAATTGACACTGTTTTCAGATATTCGAAGATACCTGTAGTCGTTGTACTATAGGAAAATAAATCAATAAAAAGGGAAAGTGAGAAAATAGGCATGACAGAGAAAAAGAACTTCCCAGCGCGGTCGCTAATATCTGGATAAGGTAGGTAAAACAGACACAACAGACTAATAAACTGTAACAAGCAAAGAAAAGAGAGTAAAAATGTATGTACAACTGACAAAAAAGAGCCAATTCGCTGCATGGACCACATCAGAAAACTAATTATCAGGAAGTGCGACTTCTTTATGAAAAATAGTTTCACACACCCTTGTTTTTCCCTTTTGGATGATGAAGGCTGCCCGATTATTGCGTGCACTGTGTTTAAAATGTTTCCTTCTGTTGCGTGTTTAATTTAAAGGGGAGATTAATCTTAACAACGGCCGCTGCGGAGAAAAGAGAACCCAAAATTTGTGGCAACTTCCAGTGAATAGATGATATGAGAAAGTGCTTGGCGGTCTGGCAACACCACGCCCACAGCTCCCGGTTTCCATCTTGGTTCGGAAGAGCTTGTTGAGCTGGTGCGTTGTTTGTTATGCGTACTTTCTGATATCTGTGCAGCTGTAGCCAATGTAGCCAATGCCTTAGATGCTTTGCTGCTTGCTGTGCTCACGTTTTACCAAACGTAGGCGCTTTTACTCAGTGCCAGCACGCTCCTATGGCGTCCCCAGCTTCGCTTGAAGTTTGGCGCGGACATGGCAAAAATTAATCGGCACAGGAGAGTTGTTTGGAAAGTCGAACTCTGTGCCGTTGTCGTTTTAATACTCGTATTTAAGTACCGGTTCAAGTGTTGCGTATTATCAACGCGATTTTGTTTTCAAGTGGAGACGCAATCATCCGGTATGGTACCAAGCGGTGATTTTGCGTTGAGTGCGCAAATGTGTTGACCAACTTCTGTGGCGCTGCGAACTATCGTGCGTGCTGACGCTATGAGCTGCGTGCACTGCGATACAATCACACGGCACCCTCGACCAGCTGCGTACTGTCATTCCCTTAACTGCAGTGTGCAATGCATATCCGTGATTTTCAACGTCACTGTTTCAAAGCCGTTGCTTGCGTTGATTCAAACAGGCGTGCGACTCGTTGGAACTGCGTCATGGAGTGAATACTGCCCTGCACACAGTCCATATAAACAAGTGGATATCCTGAATAATTAACGCATTCACACCTAAGTTATTATACATCGTGTATATCACTTCACACAGACGCACTAACGTGCATAACATGAAGAGACGATAGTAGGATAATAAAGAAAAACGCTTGGAACCTTGCAACAGCTACACTGCCGGGAGAGCTTTCTGGCCCTTCTAAAAGCAATTGAACTTGAGAAAACTCATGTGAAAACTCCGAAAACTAAACTGTTATCGGCGTATATGGTTCTTTATGTTTCTCTGAGTGCGCTTAGTTTGCCACGGCACGAGCGATCGAGGTTCGTAGATGGAGCGCACTTAGTGCCTATGGCCTCGATTGACCTACAAGTAAATGAACGCGCTTTTTCGCGACTGGACCACATGATTGAGCAACACAGGCCTTTGCCGGCTGAAACAATTTATCTCCTCTTTTACGCTGTGGAAGTACGCGTCGATATGTTCACGTCCGACCGACTATGCGCTGTTAGAGAGTTAGTAAATGCAAAAAAAACGACTCCTAATTTTGATCAGAGAGAACAAAGACTCTGATCCGTAACCTGGCTTGAACACAAATCACCTTTAAACCTTCGTGAAAAATCAGCGCAGGACGCGAAAGGTGAGCAGTGGTCGGGGTGCTGACACATGGTACCTCGCGTGATTTTTGGTGTTATTAAAACGTTAGCACCGAGTTTAAAAAATTAAAAGCGAGATGCTGAAACGTACCTGCTTCCCGCACTGTCCTTGCAGAGCGCACACCGTAGCCACACAGTCCATCCGCATTTCACATTTCAAACGGAGCGCAGCCGTTTTAACCCAACGCTGGGCAGCGGTTTCGTTTTCTCTTAATAATAATAATTGGTTTTTGGGGAAAGGAAATGACGCAGTATCTGTCTCATATATCGTTGGACACCTGAACCGCGCCGTAAGGGAAGGGACAAGGGGGGAGTGAAAGAAGGGAAGAAGGAGGTGCCGTAGTGGAGGGCTCCTTCCGAAGCAACATTGTGGGTCTAGTTTTCGGAGCGCCAAGAGATGGCGCTGCACATTTCGCAAATCCTCTGTTGGCGTGCGCACTTTCGCCGTATCATAAATAGAACTTTCGGTTTGGCCGACATGGCTTGCCCCAAGGCAGGGTCGTTTCAAATAACGTTTGTCTTGCATAGTGCGAACCCCTATTTGTCTTCTATGTCACACACTGCACCTTGAGTCTTGTCAGTGAGAGAGAGAGAGAGAGAGAGAGAGAGAAAGACGGAAAGGCAGGGAGGTTAACTAGGCTGCGTCCGATATGCTACCCTACACGTGGGAAGGGGAATGGAGCGAGAGATAGAAAAGGGAGAGAACAAAGATATATGATCACTTTTCCACGTGTCCGTTGGCCGTTACTTGTAGGGTACACAGGGCACATACTGATTGTTCTCAATCTTGCACTCAGTCCTGAGTCCTTCAAGAACTTTAAAAGTGCCTTCAAAGCTGTCCTCTGCGATGAAGGCTTACTTCAAGGACCCATAATCTTATCTTCAGTAAAGGGCCGAGGATCTAAACGGCGGAGTGTTGCAGCCAGGAGTGCACGCTCACGCTGAAACCGAGGGCAGTCACAAAGAAGGTGTTCTAGAGTTTCGGCGCACCCACACATCTCACACGCAGGAGAGTCTGCCATTGCGATTAAGTGGGAGTAGGCATTTGTGAACGCCACTCCCAGCCACAGGCGACACAACAGCGTAGCATCGCAGCGGGAGAGGCCGGACGGAGGCCTGAGTCGGAGAAAGGGGTCTAGGCGGTGCAGACGGCATATGGAGTTGCTAGTAGAGGACCATGACGCTAAAGCTCTCTTCAGCCAAGCATTCGCAGATGTCTTGCTGCGTCGGCTCTTGTCAACGGTATCTGGACAATGTTGGCACTGCCGTGAGCCGCTCGAGCTGCAGCGTCAGCTGCGTCGTTTCCAACAATGCCAGAGTGTCCCGGTATCCACTGGAAGACGATGTCTTGACCCTCTTCCTGCGCCTGGTGTTGGAGATGTCTTAATTCAGCTACGAGTTGATCGTGATCGCCATGGCGTAAAGCAGAATTAAGACACTGTAAGGCTGCTTTTCAGTCACAGACCGCAGCCCATTCGTGGGGTGTTTGCGCATCGATTACTGCACAGCCGCATGAAGAGCGGCCAAATATGACCCGGTGGAGGTTGTCCGATGCGAAGTTTCCTGAATAATACTGGTTTGTCTCGCAGGAATCACCACGGCGTAGGTTGAACTTGTACCGGAGCCCGAACCATCTGTATGCACATGAGTGCGGTCACTATATGTGGCGTGGAGTAGGCAGAGTGCCAACTGTTAAATGGCTGGTGTCAATAATTTCGATTTTTTCGTTATGCCCGGAATTGTAAGGCGCACGCATGGCTCCCGCAGACACCACAACGCAGAGGAAGGCGGAGCTGCCGGGGTGAACTGCGATGGGATGGACGACTGGTGGTGGCCGTACACAGACCCCTCCTGGAGGACCACTCGAGGAGTGCCTGAAGTGCATCATGAATTTTTTGTTTGTTTATATTTCGCAATTAATCTGAAGATCTGGCCTCGAAGAAACTGAAAATCTTCGAGGAGAGTCCAAAACTGCTTAAGGTTCTCATAATGTTATTACGATGCCGCATGCATGAAATAAAACATGTTAGGCAAACGTTCTGTGACATTGCCGTAGTTTATTATGAAATTTTCTTGCCATATGTTTCGTTTTCAGGAATCAACAATGGAGTTAACGCGCCCGAATTTAACAAGCGAACATAAGCATGCAACAAGCGCGCTAAGGGCGCGTGTCGCTTTAAACTCGCGGCGATTAGCGCGGCTTCACCCTCGAACGCGTCTACTGACCAAGAAACTACAATAGTGCGCCAATCTTAGAATCTATGTGATAAAAAAGCAAAGCGAAGAACCGGCTATGCGAACCAGAGGATCACATCCACGCCCATCCGTAAAGCCGCCCTGAAATATTGCTTACAAATGCAAGAACTACCACTCAGAAAATATTTTAGCTGCTAACTGTATAGCATATCTTGCTTATGTGCATGTTATGACTTTGCGACACGTGCTAAGCATGGGTTTATACTTCTTTAAAGTCGCTCACCAGCCCAAGCGTACTATAGAAGGGTGCACAGTTGAGGGAGGGTGGGGGGGGGGGGTGGGGGGAGTGAAATGTGGCGCCCCTTTTTTCGGCACGCCTGTTGGGCGGGATATTACCGAGAGGACCTCTTCAGAACATGCAGCCAGTCGTGCTACGAGTAATCCAGTAAATCAGCCAAATAGTCACCTTGTCGACTAACATGCCTTCGTATCCCCCTTATTTACTTTCTGTGTGTCGTTTTCACAGGCAAATATGCGCCATGTTCACAAAGCGTTGGTTTGATGCAACGCTGAATCACTTATTTAAAAAAAAATCGTTTTGAAGCACAGAATGCGTTTCCAGCTCCAGTTTCATTTTATCTTTTCCATCTCTTTCTTACTGGCTATTCATCTGCACGCAGGTATAAGGAAGCTGTAACAGTGTGATAAGCAGTTTTTTGCCGTAAAGTTTGAGACCGTGGTTTTGGAAAGAGTTGGATTTCCCGGAAAGAGACACTTGTCACGATCACCCCTTCTCTGCACGTTTTATTTAATCAAGCCACATGTTGCTGCCTTTAGAATTCGTTGACGAACCAAGTACATCCAGAAGCACTTCGTTAGACGCCTGCAAACAATGCAAATGGTGAAATTATGAGCCAGCAACAAATGGAAAAACAAATGCACCTTACATACAGTATGATGTGCTGAAGAGTTTCTTAGCGTTCACGTGCATATGCCACTTTTATTTAGCGGTATACGCTCAGAAAGAGATTAGACTAGTTTGACCATATATGTAAGAAAGTGAGGAACGCGTAGGGGGTTGAGTAAAGTATTTGGCGTTGCTTATTCATGCAGATTAGCTATGGCAGCCTGATTTAATCTTCCAGACCAGATCGATTTACGGCCACTTATGTTTAGATAATTGCTCCAAATTCGAATTACATATTTACTTCCGCAGCCGGCGGCCGGGGGTACTTTGCAATCTGTGCAGATCATGCTGAGCTCGGCGATTATATCTGCAGTTTCCTCATATCTCGACACAGGGCCCGCGTCATGCGCATCGCCAGTTGATGCTGGCAGCTTACATAAACAAGTGATTAACGCACGATTCCCTAAGGCTAGGCACCCTGACGGCGAAGCCTGGCAACACCCTTCAACGCTCTCAAAACCACCAACCCACTCGCTTTTGACTTTGTTTTGTTTTTTTTTAACTGCGTATTTAGCGTTTGTAACACATCCCGTGAGTACATCGGGTTGTGCATAATACTTTACGTGCTGGATGTATGCACGATGCAAACGTTTCTTTCCGCTAGCAGTGAGCTCCGGTCGAATGTTTGCGAAAACTTTCGCTTCCCCTCAGCTAATTTCACGCTTGAAATAGTTTATTTCATAACCACTAACGTAGCGACGTGTTAGAACTGGTGGAAGTCTTACTTCTATCGTACTGTTCACTAAATCATGCAGAAAAGCCGTTGTGTAGCAAGCTATTTCATGCTAGTAATTAAAATAAAGTATTACATTAACCGTCGCGATCGCTCAGTGGTTTCGCCATTAGACTACTGTTCCGATCAGTTGTCTCTGGATCGAATTTCTGCCGCGGTGCCAGCATTTCGATGGGCTCTAAATGAAAACAAGAGACACCTGTGGACTAATTTCAGCGAGAATAATGAAACCTAGGAGTCAGTATTCCCCTAATACAGTGTCCCCCATCTTTCATGTGTCGCTTTCATTAATTTTAATAAAGAAAATAACTCCATAGGCCAAAATATTACCTCAACATCCCTAATCGTGTTTTAACGCCTGCCTGGTGAGAATCCACTTACATATAGGAATCGGTGGACACGGAGCTCTGATGCACACGACTCGCTCATAAATACAGCGCTGTCCTCGGCGGCAAAAGACGTTCTGAAAACGAAACAAGAAAAAAGAACGACGTGAAACAATTTTTTTCACGCTGTATTTACCGATATCACAAATTTTCCCAGAAAATCCTCAGAGTGGCCCTCTACCTACACCTGCATCTGCTTACTGCCAGTGGCTGTGATGATAATTTACACAGAAGAAAAACTTTCAAATGCTAAAAATTAGGACCTCTCGATAGGCTGAGCTTCATTGTTGAAATCTTTAATATGCGCTTACTTTTTTTTTCAATGCAGCACGGTTTGTTCTAGTGTAGCTTTTGTGGGTGGGGAAACACTGGTTCCACCTGTCTTCTAAAGCAGTCAACGGTTTGCTTCTGAACTCCACTGTGAACCCCGCAGTTGCTGGCGGCGCTTTGAGAGAAATTTGATATTACTCACCCTATGCACGCACATCATGAAACAAACATTTATAACTGTCTTGTGTAATGGTACTGGCAAAGACCACTGGTTTATTTGCGTGGTATAAGGACTGCATCATGAATTTTACATTAACGCGATGGCCACAACATATGACCATTAACGCACCTGTTAGCCGGTCGTGAACAGAATAAGTCTCTCAGTGTAGCTAAATGTTCATAGAAAGCTACTCATGTCCTTCTGAAGGGGAATACTGCCGCAGGTACTTGAGTCACTTTTGGAGATACCTGTTCGGTGGTTGGGCGCTAATTTTTCTAATGTTATATGTCCGATAGAGGAAAGATAAAATATATGCGAAAAAACCAAGTAGGCGACAGTTCTTATTCTGGCAAGCCACTACTATTACTGTTCGTTTTCTTAAAATTTGTGGTGGGAGCTATCCATTAGTGAGAACTTACCACGTGGTTATTACTTGCTCCTGATTATTTCTCTTGTTCAATTATCGCCGGATTTGTTCTGACTCAACAAAATACAAATACTTACGATGAGTTGTGTAACTCCATATATTACGAAGCGATAGGCTTTCGACGCACAATAGCCTATTTTTGTCTTAATATTTGATTACAGTGGAACCCAGTTACATCGGCTGCAGTTTTCACGACCGGTCGTTTATTACAAATGACGGCTGTGCTACCGCCGAAATACGCTTTTTGGCAATGAGACTGCGTTTCAGATACAATGACAAACTGTGCCGCCGTAGCTCGGTTATAATGAACGTGGAGGCACCATAAACTCGTTCCGAAGTGGAAAAACTCGCGCTTCCTGTAAGCGTGTAGTTGGAAAGGAGCGTCCGAGCGCGGTTGATAACCTTCCCTGTAAATAATAATGTGGGATCCAAAAACGTAATAAAAAATCCGGGATATTGCAGACTAAACGGAACAGTTTTTACAAAGGTTTCCTTCGAAAACACATGCCTTTAAAGGCGACACTGGCATTGGTGAAAGACAGGGCAAGGTCTCGCGTTAACATCCTACTGAGCACGAGGAAGAAGGGCGGTGACCGGCGGTGGTCCTTTGTCATCGGCAAGCCTCGCACATTGCGATGCTTCGGAAGATACGTTTTAGTATGGTGAAGACCGAACACTAAGGCCTAGGTAACGCGTGCTGTTATCTTTTCATGTGACGAGCGTCCAACCGGTCATAAGTTCCAAACGAGCGATGGATATTGGGCGTGATTTGTTCGCAAGGTCGCTTTGAGTTCGAACCTGACATGGCTAAAAGATTCCTACTTCATAACTGTGCAACGCTCCATGTAATGCCTTGTCTGGTTGCACCGAGAGCGTTCTTCTCGCCATCAAACGCCAAGTGCAAGATACAACCACTGGATATCGGCGTCCTTTATGCGGTCAGAATGTCCCATCTTCGGTACATCATCCAGCTCATGCTGATAGCAGTTCAAACACCGGATGACGATGTTCCGGTTCGCATACTTTTGTTTGCTGCTGTGGAAATGATTAAGGTCATGTGCATTGGACTGCCTGTGGAGTGCATCACGAATTGATTCCGTAAAGCATGGGCCAAGGAACGACTGCGAACACCGTTGAGCATCCGCGTGATTAGACGCATGAGGATTTGTAGCAACGCCCTGTTCATATCCCGATGGCCGGACATGATATCGCCTGAGATGACTTCGTTGGTACGTACTATGACGTGGCCGCGTAAAAGATGATACACTGACGAAGCTATTGTACGCAGAGTACGAGCGCCGCCTGTCTGTCGAGAATCTGATCAAAATGGCGAGGGAGGCGTGCCACTGGTTGAAGTGAACGCTATAACTGCGGCTAGTTATAGCCTGGCGTTAAATCAACTGATTTATTGGTACTTAATTCCTGGGCGAGGAAACAAGTTATGACCGCTCTTGAAGGCTTGGAAAGCGCCATAATGTGGTATCTTTTAAAGAAGCTGACGCGCATCACAAACTTTTGTAAAAAAAAAACGACAGTTTCGATGGGATTCGTATTTGGGGTGCTTGAATGAGATGTTCGCTTAACACGAACCTCGGATAGAACGAACGCGATCCGCGCGGCCTTCAGGTTTGTTATCCGCGGGTTAGACTATACACAGAATTTTTTTAGAGAAAATTTAAGAAGTGAGCGCTTTCGTATAGTCATGAATATAGCCCTGAATTCTCCCGTGAAATCGAAAGTGTCCGCCAGAGCAGCTTAATTGCTTACTTAAATTAATTAATTTCAATGGTTGCAATTCAATGGCCGCCACCTACCAACAACGGCGTATAACAAGAGGAATCAAATCAATTTACTTACTCCGCACCTGCGTCCGCCGCCAGGCCGTGGAAATCCTCCCCCGAATCCTTGGGCGTCTGCTAGCACCGCTGTAAACGCATTATAATCGCTTGATATTAAGCTCTATTTACTGAGCATGCACCTTTTTTCAAAGCCGTTTTCGTATCGACAATGCGATCTGTGGATCTGTGTTCCCACTGCTTCATCGAGAAGGGACATACACTGAATCTTTTTTTCTTTTAAAGGTGGCACCGAAAGGTAGCCGGAAAAATACCTTTGCTCATTCATGCTGTCAGGATAAAACACTGCCAAGTCTGCTGCTAGGACGAATAATTTCATTGTTACACCTTATTTAAATCTGTTCATCTATACATAAATGTTCTGCCGCTGTGGTAGCTCAGTGGTTATGGCGCACGGCTGCTGACCCGAAGGACATGGATTTGATCCCGATGGCGGCGGCCGGATTTCAATCGAGGCAAAATTCTAGTTTCGTGTCTAATGTGCATTGTCAGTGCACGTGTAAGAACCCCAGGTGGTCGAAATTTTCGGAGCTTTCACTAAGGCGTGCCTAATAGCCCAAGTCGCTTTGAGACGTTAAATCCCCCAAAACAAACAAAGTTGAGCTTTTTTGTTGCCTAATGACATCTGTTGTCTAATGCATCGTGTATTTTTTCTTCAGTTCGGTCGTTTACATGCAGACCGCGTATTGTTTTTACATGGATATTGTCGGTTAGTATGAAATACCCTTCGTAGGCGTTGTACTTCCTTTTTTTATTTTTTTTCCTGTATACGGCACTGGTATCGTCTGAACGCTGCTGAGGCGGAGAGACTACAGCAGGACTCATAATTAAAGCCGCTTTATCGGCTTTTTTGAGGCAACTTTTTTCTGCAGTCGATTTTAATGGTTTTTTAACATATTTTGTAGCCACCTTTCTAAATCGCCTTGAACTCGCTGTAGGGTTCTGTTTAGAGGCGGCGTTTTATCTAACTGATGTTTCAGATGCTGCTAATGGCTCCTCTTAAGCGTTCACACCTCTGTGACCCTGCGGGAATTTCACTGCACAACACTAACCAGCCAGGATGAGAGCATAGTAGCCGATGTAGAGAATAATCCCGTTCTTTTTTGTGTGTGTGTATGCGCTCTTGTACCTGTGCATTTCAAACTGCAGTACATAAAGTAGCAAAATTCTGGGACAGCTGTACTTGTTGCATGATTTTAAAGGCGTCGCACAGGCGACAGCTAACACAAAGACAGGATTCGCGCTATTTTTAACTGTGGTCTTATTCTTAATTATTTTTTGACCACAGTCACTAACAGGTTCATGTGTTATAGCATAACACGCCAAAATGCAGAAATCAAACCTTGAATCTGTTTTTGGCTTTCTGTCAATGGAGGGTGGAACAAGCTTGTACAGAAACCTACATTAACTACATTCTATAACAAAGTCGAGGCATCACATACACGAGCTGTTCCCCATTTTAGATTAGTTACGCTTCCAAAAATTCCCGCAGCATTGAATCCCTGCTTCTACAAGCTGTCTTGCTTTATTATAGCGGCTGGCTAGGCGATGAGCGCGCAAACTCATTCCTTCTTACTTGCAAATTGATCGATCATGTTCTCTTGCGGTGTCAAGACACAATAGCTCAGGTCAGCGTCCCTTCACATAAAACAGCAACATCGCCAGCGACAATGAGACGGGCGTGTATTTTCCGAGACCTTTGTTGCGGATGGGCCTTGGCTCATCCGCTCCATATGCAAAATCACAATCATGCAACAAAGGCACGCCCTCCTGGTCACCATAATGTCACTTCCGGCAAGTTCTCTGCGCGTTTTACCGTGCTCTGTACACGTATGGTATTTCCGAGTAGCCACTACATTTTCCGAGTAGCCACTACATTTTTGCTTCTCCACAGCCTATTGAGAAACGTTAGCTAAAGAGTTATGAGTAGTGCGATGAAGCCCTGTCGCAAAAGTTTACATGAAAGAGCTGACTGCGTACTGAACGCGCATGAGTTCCGCAAAACAGGTTGAAGACAAGGATTTGCAATTGCTCCTTTCATTGTTTTCAAATGGGCCGAATTGTACTTGTGGCACAGTTGTACTTCAATGGCTAATTGGGTCATATGTCTACAATTTTCCTGTGGCCACAACCGAACAAAGGAAAGGTGTACTTAAGAAGACACAGGTGCTTACAGCAACTGGCCGATTTATTGGAAAAAAAGATAAATTTTGTGCCAAAATTCGATAACAGAAAAGAAAACAGAATTCGTGTTCTACTATATCGAGCGATTTCCAGACCAGCCTGTGTAGTGTTAAGTGTTACTTTATGAACAAGGGAGCTGTAGCGGTCCTGAAACGTCATTTCCTTTTTCGATCATCAAACATTATTCCTGAGCAAATGGTATGCCGTCCAACTATCAACTACATTAAGCGTTCCTTTCTTTTGTCCCTTTGTCGTTGTGCTAAACATGTAGAATACATATGCGTGCCATCATACAATCGAGGTATGTGTGCGTTAATGGCTATGTGCAAACCGTCCTTTAGGCGAGACAAGCGCTAACTCCACTCGCGAACAGCATTACATTTGGAAACATTTTCTCGTAAAATCAACCTAAAGAATACAACGTTCCTATGCAACCGCTGTGTATTGTAGCCTTTCGGATTGGCAGGTACGTTATACCAGCACATCCGCTAAATTATTGCAGTAGACCAGGAAGGTGCGTTCACAGAACTGGAAAGAATCCTAAAATCATGCACGCCTCTGTAGCGGTCTTTGAGCAGTTTTCCTTCTTAAGATCGAGTAGTCTCTTGCTTTTATAACTTCTGTGCAGAGTACGAGCAATTATCCATTGCAAATGAGAGCATTCGGGCAGCACTTACCTGCAGACAGCAGGATCACAGCGAGTACCAGTGCAATGTTCTTCATGGCTTCCTGTCTGTCACCAAGCAACTGAAGAAGTATGGCGCGGATCGACGAGCATTTATCGCACGCTCCCAGTGCTGCCACACCGTATCTGCCACACGATCGGCAACGCCCGCAGAGCCTCGCCTGTCCCAAGAAAAAAGATACAGAAAAGTACAGCATGCGGCTCTTGGTATGTTTCGAGTTTTTCTTTTCTTTCATTTGCACTTTTTTTTTACTTGGACTTACGTGCCAAAAGGAAAGCGTCAAAGCGCCCATCAGGGTTTTCCCAAGGTAATCGCCTCACTTACTAAGAAATGTGTACGTGTTATGGCCTGGCCGATGAAGTGACATACGATGGCATTGAACCCCTCGAAGGCAATAGACGCACGGCAGGTGTAAAGCGACCACATGCAAGGTCTGCTTTGAAGTGTAGCTACTCAGCTCCAAATGTTGCGACAGGCTTGCAGTTTTAAAAGGTGAGTGTGCTTTTTTTTAATATAGCCCCGCCCCTTCTTTAAGATTCTTTACATACACAACAAGTTTTGTTTTCGTTTTCCATTTTCCTCGTTCAATTTTGTGTACCAACAACCACTTTGTTACCTTGAACCCGCCCGCCCCTCAATCCCCATATGTATTTCTTGGGGTACAGATTCCGGCACATGTGCCACGGGAAGCAATATGACCACTTTCATGAAACGCGGTGTCCCAAATTTCTTTTTGAATAAGTCTGAAAAAAGGAAAGCGCACTTCTTGAAACGTCCAGTTCTTATTTTATTGGAAGCACATAGAAATCAGAACGAAAGAACGCATTGCATTCACGAATATGGCTAGAGATGGAGTACTGCAATGTGAGAGTGTCCTTCGGTAGCCATGGACTGATGATCCGTCGACGTGCAGTCCGAAGATGTCACTGCAATACGGAGAGAGCCCCATTACTGCCAATGTAAGTCTGGTCGCTGTAGAGATAGTAACATTTTCGCAGCTACTTAGCGATTCTCAGGATGCTACATGCCAAGATCTTCTGCGTCATAGCTATTCCTGGTTATTATTCTCGCTCCTCTACAAAGAACCTAGGCCAGGGGAAAGCGGGTGCCAACTGTATATGAGCGGTAGGTACCCGGCGGCACTGGGGTTCGAACTCTGCGCCTCTTGTATGCGAGGGGGATACTAAATCACTAGGCGACCGTGCGGTGGCAACCGGAGAAAATAGTTTTAGGCGGTAACATAAGGAGCTAGTTCTTACTGAAACCCCGCGTCGGGCGTCGTTCGGCTTCATCCGAATAAATTCCCAGGATATTAAAGAATCAGAATATAGATATAACTCGTTAAAAAGAAATAGCCGCCATTGGGCTTCGAACCCACACCATTGGCGTGCCAGGCGGACACACAACACATAGACCATGAACGACGGCCTCGAACGTAAGCAACGTTTGTGCGACCTTCCTGATGGGGCCCCTGTTGAACGCATTGCGGTGTGTTTAACGTACTAACGTGTGTTTTAGCATGTGTACTCATGTTATAGTAGTTAAAGAAATACAACCAAATATATATATTGCTGCGTGAGTGTGCCTACTGAGGGTGCTGCTATAATCATCATCACCATCAGCCTTATTTACGACGCCGACGATGACGATGATGATGATGCTAATTAGGTGTCAAAAGTGCGCAGAATGAAAGGCGGTGTTATAGTGCTTCACTGTACTGAAACAGATGATGTGTATGTGTACGAGTACATAGTGACGTAGTATGTCGTTCATTGTAACCTAGATAATGATTGGTGATTGGTTATTGACATTTGGAGGACAGATATTTATTTTTTCGGCCAACGTCTCTGCCTTTCCCGTCAATAAACCCTCTCTCTCTGATTGGTACTGAGTAAGGTGATTGGTAATTGGAATTGTAATTGATGATCGTGCTGGGTAATGTGATTGTGGATAGCTTATAGGAGAGAAAGTTTAAAGAAAGGGAATAAAAAGAGAAAAAAGGCGCAGAAGGCGCAGCTTAAGCGTCCAACCTAATTTTTCCGTATTTCTTATTAAATTAACCGCCCCAATGTGACAGCCTTGAGCACCACCCTCAAAGAATGTACCAGCAGAAGTCGACTTAGTGCGCCAGTGTTTGCTGATGCCGAAATGCCTCCATGTACTTAATTGTTAAAGCAGGCTCTGAGACCTTATTTCCTGCATGCTTAAATATTCGCGGTACGCATAATCATGCGTTGGAACCAAACTATCAGTTCTCAGATAAAAAGCAGACGGCAATTTATTAAAACCCGTACTGCTTGCGAAGTCCGATGTGGCGCGCTCGGAAAGCGAAAGCATGATTTTTGGTTTTTGTAATAAGTGCTGAAATAATGCGTACATGGCAGAATGAATGTCATCACGATCATCATCATCAGCCTGACTACGCTTACTGCAAAACAAATGCCTCTCCCATTGTCTCTGCAAGTAAACCTTTCTTTTGCCGGCTGCTGCCACCGCATCCCGGAAAACTTCTTAATCTCCTCCGCCCGCTTAACCTTCTGCCGTCCCCTGATAACGCTTGCTTTCTCTTGTAATCCATTCCGTTGCCCTTAAAGACCAGCGGTTGTCTTGCCTTCGCATTGCATGCCCTGTCCAAGGCCATTTCTTCCTCTTGATTTCGACTAGGATGTCATTAACACGCATTTATTTCCTGACCCACTCTGCCCGCTTCTTGCTTCTTAACATTACGCCTATCATCTTTCTCTCCATAGCTCGTTGCGTTTTCCTTAAATTAAGCTGAACTCTTTTTGTTAGCCTCCACGTTTCTGCAGGTGCACAACAGATACAGCTGTTGTATACCTTTCTCTTGAGGGATACTAGTAAACTGCAATTCATGATCTGAGAGAACCTTCCACATGTGCTCCACCCCATTCTTATTCTAGGCATTTCCCTCCCATAATTGGGATCAGCTGTCACTACCTGCCCTAAGTAGACGTTTTTTTTTTTACCACTTCCTGCACCTCGTTGCCAATTGTGAACTGCTGTTCTCATGCGCGACTGTTGAAAATTACTTCGATTTCTGCATGTTAATTTCAAGACGTACCGATCTGCTCAGCCTGTCTGACTGATTGATAATGCTTTGCACCTGATCTGCTGAGTGACTAAACAAGGTAATGTGATCAGCGAATCGCAGATTATTTAGGCATTCTCCATTAACTCTTATCCCCATCTGTTCCCAATTCAGGCCTCCGAATGCCTCCTGCCTGACGTCCTTTCTTAATGGAATTTTATTGCTGACTTTATGGAGGACTATGGTAGCTGTACAGTTGCTATAAAGAACTTCCGCTATTTCCACATAAGGCTCTTCTACACCCTGATTCCGCAATACCTGCATGACTTCCGAGGTTTCCTCTGAGTCAAATGCTTTCCCGTAATCATTGAAAGCTATATACAGGGGTCGGTTATAATCTGCTTTTCTCTAACACCTCATTGATAGTGTGAATAGAGTCTTCTGTGGAGATCTATTTTGTCTCTACGGATAGACGCAGTCAAGCTTTGGCGCTTCTTAATCACATCTTTCGTCTCATGAAATAGCTTGCCGGTATCTTGTCGAACCATCCTACCACCTACTTCTACTGCGGACTCCTTAATGACAGCAGTGAGATTATCACCATTGTTTAAACATTAAGATCGTCTACCTCAGTTAAAGCCGTATATCTGTTTTGCAGCGATATCCTGAATTCACCTATTTTTCCTCTTCCCGATAACTCTTGAATGTACTTTCTCTTCACTGGCTTCTTCCGCTCCCTCTTCAAGTCTAAGTTGAAACTCGAGACCTTACCATTCCGTGGTCGCTACAGCGCACTTTTTCGATCACGTCCACATCCTGAACGATGCCAGGTTGAGCGCATAATATGAAGTCGATTTCATTTTTAGGCTCACCATTGGGGTTTTTTTCTGATCCACTTCCTTTTCTCTCGTTTGCGGAAGAAGGTATTCATGATCCGGAAATTATTTCTATCAGCGAACTCTACTAATAACTCTACCCTGCTATTCCTACAACCTATCTCGTAGTCGCCTACAACTTGATCGCCAGCCTCCTTCTTTCTCATCTTCGCATTGAAGTCGCCCATAGGTACAGTGTACTGTGATTTTGCCTTTTTTAATGCGGATTACACGTCTTCATAGAAGCTTTCAACTATCCGGTCATCATGGCTGGATGTAGGTGCGTAGGCCTGCACCGCTTTCAGCTTGTACCTCCTATTGAAATTAATTACGATAGCTGCCACCCTCTAATTAATACTCTAGAACTCCTCTATGTTTCTAGCTATATTTCCTGATCGATGAGGAATCCCACACTTAGTTCTCGTCTATCCGCTAATCCGCGATAGCACAGTATGTGCCCGTCCTTTAGTAATGTATACGCCTCATCTGTCCTCCTAACTTCACTAAGCCCTATGGCATCCCATTGAATGCCCGCTAGTTCCTCGAACAGCACTGCTAGGCTAGCCTCACTAGATAAGGTTCTGGCGTTAAGCGCTGCCAGGTTCCGATTCCAATGGCGGCCTGTTGGGAGCCAGAGATTCTTAGCACCCTCCGCTGTGTCACAGGTCTGACCACCACCTTGGTCAGTTGCTCCGCAGCCACTAGGGACTGAGGGCCAAGGGTTAATTGGCTTTTTCATGGAAGGTTGGTTGTCGCCAAGTGCTACACCAGGGTGGCCAAGTCCTGTTCTGGTGAGTGAGTGCGTTGTCGGTTCTCGTGACCGAGATCAGGCCGCAACCCAGGCCTGGATATGCCATTCCATCGACACGAGAACTTTCATTTCTTAAACCCGGTGGAGAATTGCACGGCCCCGGGATTCGAGCCCCAATCCTCTTGCACGCAAGGCGTATGCTCTACGTCTACGCCAGTCTTCCTAAGCAGAGAATCATGTTGAGGGCAACTATCTGCAGTCCAATCCCCCAGCAAACAACCTCCGCCTCCACCTTCAACTCCTAGAGGACTTCGCTTTCACACAACCCAGAGGTGCGTCGGCTCTTACTTGAAGGCACTAGTCCCAGCGCTGAACCCTTTCACGGTTTTCGCAACCGCGGTTTTCGCGGTTTCCGGTGGCATTTACTCTTGGAGTATGTAACCTGGAAGCAGTTCCCTTTTGTCTTCCTGTGACCTCCTCCCATCCGCCAAGGTGCGGGTGCCCGGAAACCTAATTCGGGCGTAAAAATTGGTGAGATGAAGCCAGGCGCACTAGCCGTTACTCGGTATTACTGCCTGTCGTTCTCATATCCTCGGTGCCAAATGGGGCCCCTAGCTTGGCTTGTCGCTTCAACCTTTTTCGCGGTTTTCAAGCAAAGGCGACGTTCCCAGTACCCAGGCTTGATTGGTGGAGAAATTCTAGAGGCCCGTGTACTGTGCAATGTCAGTGCACGTTAAATAACCCCAGATGGTCGAAATTTTCGGAGCCCTTCACTACGGTGCCTCTCATAGCCTTAGTCGCTTTGGGACGTTACACCCCCAAAAACCATAAACCATCTTTAGGCAGCGTAAGTTCATGTCGTGCCATTGCATGGTAAACAGCATGGTGGCGCGCCTATATTTGATGAATAATAGGTCGTCTTCCGCAGCATCATTCCTTATCACAGAGAAATTACAGTTGGGCCATTGATAGGGCAGTGCAGGTTAAAAAACAAACATGAGCATAGCCACAATCCTACTACCAAAAATGAATATGCTTCTTGGCGGCAAAATGGAGTGGAAGTGGCTTAATTTGCCTGTATTGACTATTTGCACGATTTTACCACTAGAAGGAAAATAATTTCAAGTACTTCGCGAATTTTTCTTTATTGTTTCTTTACATCTTCAAGTACATGAGCAAGTGCAGGGGCAGGAGAGGCAGCCAAGTTTAGTAGTTTTTTGCGCATCATTAATTGTATGCGCGTAAGCAAGCACCGTTCATTTTATCTTAGAAAAAGATATTTCATAGTGAGTCGAATGGAAGTGATAATATAGCTCATCTGCAGTTTGGCTTTGTTTTTATCGGCATTATGATTTTTGTCCGCGTTTTATTCAGTGTTGATTTAGACGTTGTCGTGACGGCTACTGCCTCCGATATGCATCCTGATTGTGCTTCCCTTATTTTCTTTCATTTGTGACTTTATAAATTCTGCAAAGCTGTACAGGTGCGCATTCCGTTTTGATTCACACTGATAAACGAGTTTGTAGGTGGTGCCTGTGCGCAACCTCGTGCTTCTTTCCATTGTATACTCGTGAGTTTCCGCTGTTCTTTAGAGAACAGTTCGTACTGAGATTTCGATGCACGATAAAGAACCCAGATCTTAGCCCATAGGGTTCCTTGGGCCCGTACTTTGCTGAGAGGCAAAAACCTATCGGCGGCAGCGGGAGCCTTGTGATATTGTTTTGTCTGTACGTGTCATATATCACTGGCTGAGTGAAATATTGGGGAGTCTCTCTTTCCATGCTCGCCGCTGTTGACGTTTGGCCGCGTCCACGGTGGTCTCGTCTCTCCTCCGAGCACAACATACTTGGTGTTGGTTGGCGTCAAAGGAATGACACTTAGGAGCGTCGATGGCACGGTACATACTGATTACACTCCGATCTTCAGGGAGCGAGCTGCTAATAGCCGCCTCATTCGTTGCCCCTGATTGGGTGCAGCTTGTTAATAAGTTCTCGTCTATTTTGCACAACCCCAAATTACTTTGGCAAGGTATTAACGCCATCATAGGGAACAAGAAAAATGATCTTCCATCTGAGCTAAAAATCAATGGGGTGAGTTATGCCGGCATGTCACTTGCGAATAAACTCAACGAACAATTTTTAGCTGCCGGAGCATACCAGCCTTCAGTTAGCTGCCATTTAACTCGGACTGTAGACACTTATTTTTCCTCCTGCAGCACTGATTCTATATTTCTGTCCCCCACTTAAGCGGATGAAGTTGTTTCTATTATTAATGCCTTTAGAAACACGTGCTCACCTGGAGACAACGAAGTAGCTGTTTTTCCTATCAAATGTGCAGTTATTATTATCGCTGGTCCCCTTACGCATATTTGTAATAGAATGCTGCTCTCTGGTGTATTCCCTAGCAAATTAAAAGTCGCACGTGTTGCCGTGATATTCAAAGGTGGCAACAAAAATAACCCGAACAATTATCGTCCCATTTCGGTATTGCCTCTTTTTTCAAAATTAGCTGAGCGTGTTCTCTTCAGGCGAATAAATAACTTCTTACAGACTAAGCATCTAATCTGTCCCAAACAGTACGGTTTTAAGGCCGGTAAATCAACTCAATCAGCTCTTTTAGATATTAAAAACTCTATAATTAACAATTTTGAGAATAGGCTTTTTTCTGTTGGAATTTTTCTTGATTTGTGCAAAGACTTCAATTCTGTGAAGCATTCAATACTACTTCATAAATTAGAGACTTATGGGATCCGTGGAGTTGCAAATGCACTTTTGGAGAGTTATCTAACTGCACGTATCCAGTACACTCAGATTCATGATGCAAAATCTACTTTTGGCACGATAAATGTCGGTGTCACTCAGGGTTAAAATTTAGGACCACTTTTATTTATTTTATACATTAATGGCATTGTCAACATTCCATTAACTCCTAATATTATTATATATGCTGATGATACTAATGTCTTTTTTTCTGGCTCCAATCTTCAAGTACTTGAACGACAAACTAATGCCTGGCTTAACGAGTTAGCGGTTTGGCTCTTTGTTAATCAACTTCAGTTAAACGTCAGCAAAACAAAGTTTATGCTCTTTCATCCTAAACACAAACCTTTAGATCATCGCGTCAAACTAGTTTTTAATGACTTTAACATCGAGCAAGGTTATAGTTGCCGCTTTCTAGGTGTGTATTTTCGCAGTGATATGGGGTGGACAGATGATGAAAACTGCAGTAGACTAAAAATGGCCAGGTCTATTTGTGTTATCTATCGTATTAGGCATCGACTTCCACTACAGGTTAGAAGACAATTATACTTTGCCCTTGTTCATTCCCATCTTGTATACTGCAACGTGGTGTTGGGAACTTCCAACAAAACCGATTCGTATAAATTGCTTTCTCTTCAGAAAAGAGCTCTACGCTCATTATGTTCAAGCCCAGTTGTCGAACATAATCTTTTCGAAACATTTCATGTTCGCAATTTCTTTCATTCCTACAATTTGAGTTTAGCTGTTCAGATTTTTTATAAAGTAAAACATAATTTCAGGTCTTTCCAATAATTCAAGAAATGTTACGTATGGTTATCCACTGAAAGACCTAGAACAAACTATGGAAAACAAACTATAGATAGCCAAATTGTAACATTGTGTAATGCTTATCAGTCTCTAATAAAAATCGTCGTAGAAAGTCATAGTGTATCTGCTTTTAAGAAAAACTTTTCTTAAAAGCAGATTCTTTTTCCTGTTTCAATTCAGCTAACCTTGTATATTTTGTCTTTTGCGTTGCTTCCTTTACTGCCGAGTGTGCATATCGTGTTTTCTGCCAATTGCTGCTTATTATCTTTGCATCGTTTTTTCAGTGTTTGCTATTTCTATTGAATAACTTATGTTGCTTGTTTTGAAAGTGTCTTTTTTTTTGCCATGCGGCCACTGTTCGATGTATTATTCGGGGTGTAGGCCTCGTCAGGAGGTTTTCCTCGTCTTCCTCCTTTTGCCTCGCCTCGAGGGCATATTGTATTAAATGGCCAAATAAAAATACTACTACTACTACTACTACTACTACTACTCGTAATTCTCTCGACCACCACTCCTTTCCCTGTCGCCACCATTTCCCCCATCAGGCAATGAGTTGCTGTCATGTCTCATTACTTTAATTCGCACGTGTGCGTCCAGGCCATGTTTGGGGCTATTTTTCGTGATGGCAGTACATGAGCTGCGGATTATTTTGATTGATTCGATTTTATCTTTATTCAACATCAGGTGATGTTGGGTGCACAGAAAAAAGCCAGAAAGGCTTGACAAGGCCAGTGCACCCATTGTTTTCCAGCAGGGGTGGCAAATAATATGTTGCACAACCTGAAAACATACAGCGATAAAAATACAGTGGGAAGGCAATGGAAGATTACAAAGCATATATAAGCCACTCGTAGACCCCATGTTTGCATTATCAGGAAAAAGCAAAACATAAAACGGTTTCTGTCGTATTAGCAAACAAAGAGATACAGAACAAGCATGACTAGTTAATAAAATAAGTACAATTAGAAAACACATACGTTATCTAAGTAAAAATATCGCGCAACTTTTTCATGGACAATCTCTTAACAAGTATGTCATTTTGTAGCAGTTGATTTATGGTAGTTGGAAAGGCGAACTTTAGCATCTGTGTCCCATAATTGATACGGCATTTGACAACTTTCCTGAATTTAGGATGACGTGTGGGGTATGAAGCTTTGTTTCTATATAATTCGGCTAATTCAACCAGGGTTCGGATATGGTTTATGACATTTGACCTGTAACATTTGCATAACCTAAAGCCATGCATGG
Source organism: Amblyomma americanum (assembly GCA_030143305.2). Classification (NCBI taxonomy): domain Eukaryota; kingdom Metazoa; phylum Arthropoda; class Arachnida; order Ixodida; family Ixodidae; genus Amblyomma; species Amblyomma americanum. Next base: position 54,735 of record JARKHS020016531.1, on the reverse strand, counting down.
AGTCCTCACGAGTAACGTTTACTTTTTTTGAATACGTCAGCTGTAGGATTTTGGTATGGCACTTTACTTATAATTCTAATAGCACGTTTTTGCAAGACTGCCAACTTGTGCATGTTTTCTGCAGTTGTAGTGGCCCACACTAGGATGCCATAGTTAATCAAAGATAGGAAGAGTGATTTAAAAAGGAGGGTATTAACGGATGTGGGTAAAGTCGGGCAGTAGCGACGTATATGGCCGATGGTGCTAGATAATTTACCGGACAAATGTTCAATGTGTCTATCCCTTGACATGATTTCAGTAAACTCCTAAAGTTTTATAACAGGGTACAACTTCCTGTACATTTTCGTTGAGCAGGAGGGGAGGCAGTCCAATATTCGTGTTTCGTCTGTGAAATATAGCTGGTTTTGACTCATTGGTATTTAACTTTAAATAGTTGTTACATGCCCAGTTGTTTACTTGCGAAAGGGTGCCATTCGCACGGGCACTTAAGTCTGAGCGTTTGCTTCCCGAAAAGAACATTGCTATATCGTCTGCATATAATATGTATTTGTTAGCTTCACCTATGTGCACAATATCCTTAATATGTAACATAAAAAGAAACGGACCAAGAATACTACCTTGGAGAACGCCTGTAGTCACAGTTTTAACATGTGAGAAGTGTCCATTTATATCAACAAATTGTGTGCGGTGCTGTAGACAAGATGATAATAATGACAAAGCCTTACCACGAATCCCGTGATAGTTAAGTTTCTGGAGCAATATTTGATGATTAACGGGATTAAAAGCTTTGCTAACGTCAAGAAAAACACCTGGTAATATACCTCTCTTCTCAAAGTTTTCCAATATCAATTCTTTTTGACAGAGAAAGGCGAATTCTGTTGATCTGTTTTTTCGAAAACCATAATGCGACGGGCTTATGATACAGTAACGGTCGGTGAAGGAAGTGAGTCGCTCAAGAATCAGTTTCTCAAAACCCTTTGAAAATATTGGCAAAATTGAAATGGGACGATAATCACCTATTGAAATGGGACTACGAAGATCATTAGACTTCCTTGCGGAGGGAAATAATTGAAAGCGAAGGTGTATTTCTGCGTTCAGCTAGCTGTGCAAATCGAGAGGGCGCTCAGCAAATCCGATACCATTGCACGAATTTGCTACGACTGAACTATAAAACCAGTTGGCGAGAAGAATTTCTGTAGAAACCGAAGTTATATTATGCAAACCCCAGTTACCTCCGCGAGGTGGCGAAAGGGGAAATAATTTTGAAAATTTTGGCCCTTCAGATTGAAAACGATTATGGTTTAAGTAGCACGAATGACGGGGAAGGAGAAAAAAGGAAACCACTATCACGGACGATCAACTGACACTGTTTTTCATATATTCGAAGATTCGTATAGTCGTTGTACAATATGAAAATAAAACAATAAAAAGGGGAAGTGAAAAAATAGTCATGACGGAGAAAAACGACACCTTCCCAGCGCGGTCGCTAATATCGTGATAAGGTAGGTAAAAAAGAAACAACAGACTAATAAACTGTAAAAAGCAAAGAAAAGAAAAAATGTGTCTACAAATGAGAAAAAAGAGCCAATTCGCTGCGTGGCCCAAATCAGAAGACTAATTATCAAGAAGTGCGACTTCTTTCGTAAAAATGGTTCGGTCACAAACGCTTGTTTTTTTCTTTTGGATGATGAAGGCTGCCCGATTCTTGCGTGCACTGTGTTTATAGTGTTTCTGTTGCGCGTTTGATTTAACAGGGGAGATTAATCTTTACAACGGCCGCAACGGGGAAAAGAAAACCCAAAACTTGTTGCAACTTCAAGTGAATAGACGATATGCGAAACTGCTTGGCGGTCTGGCAACAACGCGCCCACAGCTTCCGGTTTCCATTTTGGTTCGAGCTCGTCGAGCTGGTGCGTCGTTTGCTATGCGTACTTTCTGATATCGGTGCAGCTGTAGCCAATGTAGCCAATGCCTTAGTTGCTTTGCTGCTTGCTCTGCTCACTTTTTACCAAATGTGGGCGCTTTTACTCAGTGTCAGCACGCTCCTATGGCGTCCCCAGCTTCGCTTGAAGTTTGGCGCTGATCATGGCTAGAATTAATCGGCAGAGGAAAGTTGGTTGGAAAGTCGAACTCTTTGCCATTGTCGTTTTAATACTCGCTTTTAAGTACCGGTTCAAGTGTTGCGCATTATCAACGCTGTTTTTTTTTTTTTCAAGTGGAGCCGCATTCATCCGGTACGGTACCAAGCGGTGATTTTGCGTTAAGTGCGCAAATGTGTTGACCAACGTCTGTGGCACTGCGAACTATCGTGCGCGCTGACGCTATGAGCTGCGTGCACTGCGATACAACCACACAGCACCCTCGGCCAGCTGCGCATTTTCATTCCCTTAACTGCAATGTGCAATGCATGTCCGAGATTTTGAACGTCACCGTTTCAAAGCTGTTGCCTGCGTTGATTCAAACAGGCGTACGACTCGTTGGAACTGCGTCATGGAGTGAATACGGCACTGCACACAGTCCATATCAACAACTGGATATCCTGAATAATTAACCCATTCACACCTCAGTTTTTATACATACTGTTTATCACATCACAGAGACGCAATAACGTGCATAACATGAAGAGGCGATAGCATGATATTAAAGAAAAACACTTGGCACCTTGCCACCGCTACACGGCCGAGAGAGCTTTCTGGTCCTTCTAAAAGCAATTGAACTTGATAAAATTGATGTGAACACCCCAAAAACTAAACAGTAATCGGCGTATGGTTCTTTGAGTGTTCTTAGTTTGCCACAGCACGAGCGATCGAGGTTCGTAGATGGAGCGCACTTAGTACTTATGGCCTCGATTCGCTGACAAATAAATGAACGAGCTTCTTCGCGACTGGACCACATGATTCAACGACACAGGCCCATGACGGCTGAAACAATTTTCCTCCTCTATTACGCTGTGGAAGTACGCGTCGATATGTTCACGTCCGACCGACTATGTGCTATTAGAGAGTTAATAAATGCACAAAATCTACTCCTAATTTTGATCAGAGAGAACGATGACTCTGATCCGTAATCTAGTTTGAAAGCAAATCACCTTTAAAGCTTCGTGAAAAATCAGCGCAGAAAGCGAAAGGTGTGCACTAGTCAGCGTGCTGACACGTGGCACCTCGCGTGACATTTGGTGTTATTAAAACGTTAGCACAGAGTTAAAAACATTAAGGGCGAGATGCTGAAACGTAGCTGCTTCCCGCACGCATCGTGTTGTCTGTGCAGAGCACACACCGTACCGCAACAGTCCATCGGCATTTCACATTTCAAACGGAGCGCAGCCGTCTCAACCCAACGGTGGGCAGCGGTTTCGTTTTCTCGACCGAACCAACATGGCGGGCCTAGTTTTCGGAGTGCCATGATATGGCGCTGCGAATTTCGCGTATCCTCTATTGGTGTTCTCTTTCGCCCTGTCATCAGTAGAACTTTCGGTTTGTCCGACATACGACTTGCCCCAAGGCAGAGTCGTTTCTAATAACGTTTGTCTTGCATAGTGCGAACCGCTATTTGTCTTCTATGTCACACACTGTAATTTTAGACTTGTCCGAGTTAACCCGCTTACTTACGGTGCTGTACACCGACCCCTCCTTGTGGACCACTCGAGGAGTGCCTGAAGTGCATAATGCAATTTGTTTGTGTTAAATTTCGCATTTAATCTGAAGATCTGGCCCCGAAGAAACTGAAGATCTTCGAGGTCAGTCCAAAACTGCTTAAGGTTCTCTTAAAGTTATTACGATGCCGCATGCATGAAATAAAACATGCTAGGCAAACATTAGCGACATTTGCCGTAGTTTATCAACTATGAATTTTTCTTGCCGTATGTTTCGTTTTCAGGGATTAACAATAGAGTTAACGCAACCGAATTTAACAAGCGAACATAGGCATTCAACAAGTGCGCTGAGGGCGCGTTTCGCTTTAAACTCGCGGCAAGTAGCGCGGCGGCACCTTCGGACGCTTGTACAGACTAAGCAAATACAATAGTGCGCCATGTTTAGAATCTATGTGAAAAAAAAGCAAAGCGAAGAACCGACTGTGCAAAAGAGAGCATCACATCCACATCCATCCGTAAAGACGCCCTGAAACCTTGCTTGGCAATGCAGTAACCGGCGGTCAGAAAATACTTAAATCGCGAACAGTTTAGCATATCTTGTTAAAGTGCACTAATGACGTAGCGGTAAGTGCTTAAACAGACCCATGGTTTTAGACTGCTTTGAAAGTCGCTCACCAGGCCAAGCCCACCATGGGAGGATTCAAAGTTGAAAGTTGGGTGAGAGAAATGTGGCGCCCCTTGCTGCGGCGCGGCTGCTGGGCGGGATATTACCGAGAGAACCTCTTCAGAACATGCAGCCAGTCGTGCTACGATCAATTCAGTAAATCAGCCAAATAGTCACCTTGTCGACTAACATGCCTTCGTTTTCCCCTTAGTTGCTCTCTGCGTGTCGGTTTCATCGGCGAAATATGCGCTGTGTTCAAAAAGCGTTGGTTTGAAGCGAAGCTGAACCCCATAATTAAACAAAATCTTATTGAAGCACAGAATGTGTTTCCAGCTCCAGTTTCATTTTAGATTTTCCGTCTCTGTGTTACTGGAAATTCATCTGCACGCATGATTAAGGAAGCTGTAACAGTGTGATAAACAGTTGTTCGCCGTAAAGTTTATGATTGTACTTTTGGAAAGTGCTGGATTTCCTGGAAAGAGACTTGCCACGACCACTCTTTTCTGCACGCTTTATTGAATCAAGTAACGTAACATGCCGCTGCCTTTAGAATTCGTTGATGAACCAAGTACCGCCGAAGCACTTCGTCAGACGCCTGCAAACAATGGTGCAATTATGAGTCAGCAGCAAATAGAAAAACAAATGCATACCTAACGTACAGTATGATGTGCTGAACAGTCTCTTGGCCTTCACGTGTATAGTCCGCTTTTATTTAACGATATACGCTCAGAAAGAGATCTGACCAGTTTGACCATATATGTAGGAAAGCGAGGAACGCGGAGGTTGTTCAGTAAAATATTTGGCAGTGCTTATTCAAGCAGATTAGCTATGGCAGCCCCCTTTAATGACAGAGACAAGATTAATTTACGGCCACGTGTGTTTAAATAAGTCCTGCCACTTCCGCAGCCGGCACCCGGGGGTACTTTGCAATCTGTGCCGAACATGCTGGACTCGGTGATTATACCTGCACTGGTTCCTCATATCTCGACACAGGGCCCGCGTCACGCGCATCGCCAGTTGATGCTGGCAGCTTACATAAACAAGTGATTAACGCACGATTGCCTAAGGCTAGACACCCTGACAGCGAAGCCTTGGAACATCCTTCAACGCTTTCAAAACCGCCAACCCACTCGCTTTTGACTTTTCTTGGTCGTTTTTAACTGCGTATTTAGCGTTTGTAACACATCCCGTGAGTACATCGGGTTGCGTACATACCATTACGTGCTGGATGTACGCACGATGCGAACGTTTCTATCCGCTAGCAGTGAGCTCCGGTCGAATGTTTGCGATAACTTTCCCTCCCTCTCAACTAATTTCACGCTTAAAATAGTTTATTTCATAACCAGTAGCGTAGTTACGTGTTAGAACTGGTAGAAGAGTTACTTTAAATGAAGAGTTACTTTAAATGAAGAAAAAAAGACACCTATGGACTAATTTCAGCGAGAATAATGAAACCTAGGTGTCAGCAGTCCCCTACTACGGTGTCCCCCATTTTTCATGTGTCGCTTTCATTAATTGTAATAAAGAAATAAACTCCAAGGGGCAAAATATTACATTAACATTCTTAATCATGTTTTAATGCCTGCCTGGTGAGAATTCACTTACATATAGGAATTGGTGGACACGGACCTCTGATGCACACGACACGCTCATAAATACACCGCTCTCCTCGGCGGCAAAAGACTTTCTGAAAACGAAACAAGAAAAAAGAACAATTTGTGGAATTTTTTTTCACGCTGTATTTACCGATATCACAAATTTTCCCAGCAAATCCTCAGAGTGGCCCTCTACCTACACCTGCAACTGCTTCCTGCGGTGGCTGTGAAGACAAGTTACACGCAAAAAAAAACTCTCAAATGCTAAAGATTAGCACCTCTAGATAGGTTGAGCTTGATTGCTGAATTATTTAATATGCGTTTACATTTTTTTTCAATACAGCACGGTTTGCTCTAGTGTAGCTTTTATGAATGTTGTAACACTGGTTCCACTTGTCATCTAAAGCAGTCAACAGTTTGCTGCTGAACTTTACTGTGAACACCGCAGTTGCTGGTGGCGCTTTGAGAGGAATTTGATATCAGTAATCCTATGCACGCACATCATGAAACAAACATTCATAACTGTTTGGCGTAAAGGTACAGGCAAAGACCACAGGTTTATCTGCAAGGTATAAGGACTGCATCATGAATCTAACATTAACGCGATGGCCACAACATGACCATTAACGCACCTGTTAGCCGGTCGTGTACAGAATAAGTCTCTCAGTGTAGCTAAAGGTTCAAGGAACGCCACTCATGTCCTTTTGAAGGGGAATACTGCCACAGGTACTAGAGTGACTTTTGGAGATACCTGTTCGGTGGTTGGCCGCTAATTTTCCTAATGCTATATGTCCGATAGAGAAAAGAGAACATATATGCGAAAAAACCAAGTAGGCGACAGTTTTTATTCTGGCAAGCCACGACTATTACTGTTCCCGTTTCCTTAAAATTTGTGGTGGCAGCTGTCTATTAGTGAGAACTTACCACGTGGTTTTTACCTGCTTGTGTTTATTTCTCTTGTTCAATTATCACCGGATTTGTTCCGACTCAACAAAATACAAATACTTACGATGAGTTGTGTAACTCCATATATTACGAAGCGATAGGCTTTCGACACACAGTAGCCTATTTTCGGCTTAATAATTGATTACAGTGAAACCCAGTTACATCGGCTGCAGTTTTCACGACCGCTCGTTTATTACAAATGACGGTGGTGCTACCGCCGAAATATGCTTTTGGGCAATGAGACTGCGTTTTAGATACAATGAACAACCGTGCAGGCGTAGCTCGGCTATAAAGAACGTGGAGGCACCATAAACTCGTTCCGAAGTGGAAAAACTCGTGCTTCCTGTAAGCGTGTAATTGGAACAGAGCGTCCGAGCGCAAGTGACAACCTTCCCTGTAAATATTATTGTGGGATCCAAAGACGCAACAAAAAATCCGGGATATTACCGACTAAACGGAACAGTTTTTACAAATGCTTCCTTCGAAAACGCATGCCTTGAAAGGCGAAACTGGCATTGGAGAAAGACAGCGCAAGGTCTCGTGTTGACATCCTACTGAGAACGAGGAAGAATGGCAGTGACCGGCGGTGACACTTTGTCATCGCCAAGTCTCGCACACTGCGATGCTTTGGAAGATACGTTTTAGTACGGTGAAGATCGAGCACAAAGGCCTAGGTAACGCGTGCTGCTATATTTTCATGCGACAAGCGTCCAACCGGTCATAAGTTCCAATCGAGCGATGGGTATTGGGCGTGATTTGTTCGCAAGGTGGCTTTGAGTTCGAACCTGACATGGCGAAAAGATTCCTGCTACATAACTGTGCAACGCTCCATGTAATGCCTTGTCTGGCTGCACGGAGAACGTTCTTCTCGCCATCAGACGCCAAGTGCAAGATACAACCACCGGATATCGGCGTCCTTTATGCAGTCAGAATGTCCCATCTTCGGTACATCATCCAGCTCATGCTGATAGCAGTTCACACATCGGATGACGATGTTCCGGTTCGCATACTTTTGTTTGCTGCCGTGGAAATGATTAAGGCCATGTGCAATGGAGTGACTGGAGTGCATCACCAATTGATTCCGTAAAGCATGGGTCAAGGAACGACTGCGAGCACTGTTGACCATGGTAGTGATTAGATGCATGAGGCTTTGTAGCAACGCCCTGTTGATATCCCGATGTCCGGACATGATTTCGCCTGAGATGACTTCGTTGCTACGTACTATGACGTGGCCGCGAAAAAGATGATACATTTACGAAGCTATTGTATGCAAAGTACGAGCGCTGCCTGTCTGTCGAGAATCTGATCAAAATGGCGAGTGAGCCGTGCCACTGGTTGAAGTGAACGCTGTAACTGCGGCTAGTTATAGCCTGGTGTTAGATCAACTGATTTATTGGTACTTAATGCCTGGGCGAGGAAAAAAGTTATGACCGCTCTTGAAGGCTTGGAAAGCGCCATAATGTGGTATCTTTTAAAGTAGCTGACGCGCATCACAAACTTTTGTAAGAAAAAAAACAACAGTTTCCTTTGGCCTCGTATTTGGGGCTTGTTAATGAGAAGACCGCTTAACACGAACCGAGAATAGAACGAACGGAATCCGCGCGACCTTCAGGTTTGTTATAAGTGGGTTAAACAATATACAGAAATATTTTACACGAGAAATTTAAGAAGTTAGCGCATTGGTATAGTCATGAATATAACCCTGCATTCTTGAATCGACAGTGTCAGCCAGAACACCTTAATTGCTTACTGAAATTATTTAATTTCAATCAATGCAATTCAATGGTCGCCACCTACCAACAATGGTGTATAACAAGACGAATCAAAACAATTTACTTACGCCGCATCTGCGTCTGATTCCAGGCGGTGGAAATCCTTCCCCGAATCCTTGGGCGTCTGCTAGCACAGCTGTAAAGGCATTATAATCGTTTGATATTGGCATCTATTTACAGAGCATGAAGCTTTTAAAAATCCGTTCTCGTATTGACAATGCGATCTGTGGATCCGTGTTCCCACGGCTTCATTGAGAAGGGACATACACTGAATCTTTTTTTCTTTTAAAGCTGGCACCGAAAGGAAGCCGGAAAACTACCTTTGCTCGTTCATGCTGTCAGACAAACGCTTTCAAGTCTGCTGTTAGCGCGAATAATTTCTCCGTTACACCTTATTTAAATCTGTTCATGTATACAAAAATTTTCGGCCGCTGCGGTAGCTCAGAGGTTATGGCGCTCGGCTGCTGACCTGAAGGACGTGGGTTTGATCCCGATGGCGGCGGTCGGATTTCGATAGAGGCAAAATTCTAGAGGCTTGTCTACTGTGCGATGTCAGTGCACGTGTAGGAATTCCAGGTGGTCGAAATTTTCGAAGCCCTTCAATAAGGCGTCCCTCATAGCCCAAGTCGCTTTCAGACGTTAAATCCCCCGAAAGCAAACAAAGTTTAGCTTTTTTTGTTCCCTAAGGACATTGGTTGTCTCTGATGTATCGTGCATTTTTTTTCTTCAGTTCGGTCGTTTCCACGCAGGCCGCGTATTGTTTCTTCTTGAATATTGTAGGTTAGTATGAAATACCCTTCGTAGGCGTAGTACTTCCTTTTCTAATATTTTTTTCCTGTATACTGCACTGGTATCATCGGAACGCTGCTGAGGCGGAGAGACTACAGCAGCACTCATGATTAAAGTCGCTTTATCGGCTTTTTGGAGGCAACTTTTTTCTGCAGCCGATTTTAATAATTTTTTAACATATTTTGTTGCCGCCTTTCTAAATCGCCTTGAACTCGCTGTAGGGTTCTGTTTAGAGGCGGCGTTTTATTTGTAATTCATGTTTCAGATGCTGCTAATGGCTGCTCCTAAGCGTTCACACCTCTGGGACCCTGCGGGCATTTCACTGCACAACACTAACCAGCAAGGAAGATAGCATAGTAGCCGATGTAGAGAATAATCCCGTTCTTTTTTTTTTGTATGTATGCTCTCTTGTACCTTGCATTTCAAACTGCAGTACATAAAGGAGCAAAATTCTGGGACAGCTGTGCTTGTTGCATGATTTTAAAGGCGTCGCACAGGCGACAGCTAACACAAAGACAGGATTCGCACTATTTTTAACTGTGGTCTTATTCTTAATTATTTTATGATCACAGTCACTAACAGGTTCATGTGTAATAGCATAACACGCAAAAAAGCAGAAACCAAACCTTGAACCTGTTTGTGCCTTTCTGTCAATGGAGGGAAGGAACAAGCTTGTACAGAAACCCACATGAACTACATTCTATAACAAAGTCCAGGTATCACACACACGAGCTGTTTCCCCATTTTAGATTAGTTACGCTTCCAAAAATTCCTGACGAATTGAATCCTTGCTTCTACAGGCTGTCTCGCTTTATTATAGCGGCTGGCGAGGCGATGAGCGCGCAAACCCATTCCTTCTTACTTGCAAATTGATCGATCGTGTTCTCTTGCGGTGTCAAGACACAATAGCTTATGTCAGCGTCCCTTCACATAAAACAGCAATCGTGCCAGCGACAATGAAACGGGAGTGTATTTTCCGAGACCTTTGCTGCGGATGGGCATTGGCTCATCCGCTCCATATGCAAAAGCACAAACATGCAAAAAAGGCACGCCCTCCTGGTCACCATATTGTCACTTTCGGCAAGTTCTCTGCACGTTTAACGGAGCTCTGTACACGTACGGTATCACACCATACTGGCCAATTTTCCGAGCAGTCACTACCTTTTTGCTTCTCGACAGCCTATTGGGAAACGTTAGCTAAAGGGTGATGAGCAGTGCGATGAAACCCTGTCGCAAAATTTCACATGTAAGAGCTGACTGCGTACTGAAAGCGCATGAGCTCCGAAAAACAGGTTGAAGATAATGATTTGCAACTGCTCCTTGCATTGTTTTCAAACGGGCTGAATCGTACTTGTGGCACAGACGTACCTCGATGGCTAATCGGGGCATACGTCTACAAGTTTCGTGCGGCCGCAACTTGACAAAAGAAATGTGTACTTATGAAGACACAGGCGCTTACTCCAACTGGCCGATTTATTGGGAAAAGAGAAATTTTCTGCCAAACTTGGAAAATAGAAAACAAAACAAAAATTCTGCTCTACTATGTCGAGCGATATCCAGACCAGCCTGTGTCGTGTTAAGTCTTACTTTATGAACAAGGGAGCCGTAGCGCTCCTGAAACGTCATTTCCTTTTTCGATCATCAAACATTATTTCCGTGCGCATGGTATGCCGTCAAACTATCGACTACATTAGGCGTCCCTTTCTTTTGTCCCGTTGTCGTTGTGCTAAACATGTAGAAGACATATGCGTCCCATCATACATACGAGGTATGTGTGCGTTCGTGGCTATCTGCAAACAGTCCTTTAGGCGAGACAAGCACTAACCTCACTCGTGAACAGCAGTACATTTGGAAACATTTTCTCGTAACTTCAACCTAAGGAATACAATGTTCCTATGCAACTGCTGTGTATTGTAGCCTTTCGGATTGGCAGGTACGTTATACCAGCATATCCGCTAAATTATTGCAGTAGACCAGGAAGGTGCGTTCACAGAACTGGAAAGAATCCTAAAATAATGCACGTCTCTGTAGCGGTCTTTGAGCCATTTTCCTTCTAAAGATTGAGTATTCTCTTGCTTGTTATAAATTCTGTGCAGAGTACGAGCACTTATTCATTGCAAATGAGAGCATTCGGGCAGCACTTACCTGCAGACAGCAGGATCACAGCGAGTACCAGTGCGATGTTCTTCATGGCTTCCTGTCTGTCACCAAACAACTGAAGAAGCACGGCGCGGATCGACGAGCTTTTATCGCACGCTCCCAGTGTTGCCACACCGTATCTGCCACACGATCGGCAACGCCCCCAAAGCCCCACGTGTCCGATACAAGAGATGCAGAAAAGCACAGCGTGCGAATCTTGGGATGTTTCGAGTGTTTCTTTTTTTTTTTACTTGCACGTACGTACCACAAGTAAAGCGACAAAGCGCGTATCAGTGTTTTTCCATAGTAATGGCCTCACTTACTAAGAAATGTGGACGTGTTATGGTCTGGCCGATGTACTGACATACGATGTCATTGAACCCCTCGAATGCAACAGACTGCACGGCAGGTGTTAAGCGACCACATGCAAGGTTTGCTTTGAAGTGTAGCTACTCCGCCCCAAATGTTGCAGCAGGCTTGCAGTTTTAAACGGTGAGTGTGCTTTTCTTTTTTATTATAGCCCCGCCCCTTCGTGAGAATTCTTTGCATACGCAGCAAGTGTTATTATTGTTTTCCATTATCTTTGTTCAATGTTGTGTACCAACAACCAATTTCTTGCCCTGCGCCTGCCCGCCCCTCAATCCCCCTATGTGTTTCTTGGGATACAGATTCCGGCTCATGTGCCACGGGAAGCAATATGACCGCTTTCATGAAACGCCGTGTCTTAAACTTCGTTTCGAACAAGTTTTAAAAAAGGAAAGCGCACTTCCTGAAACGTCGAGTTCTTATTTCATTGGAAGCACATGGAAATCAGAACGAAAGAACGCATTACATTCACGAATCTTCCTAGAGATATAGTATTGCAATGTGAGAGTGTCCTTCGGTAGCCATGGACGGATGATCCGTCGACGTGCAGTGCGAAGATGTCACTGCAATACGGAGAGAGCCCCATTACTGCTAAATGAAGTCTGGTCGCTGCAGGGAAGCAACATATGCGCAGCTACTTAGCGATCCTCAGGACGCTACATGCCAAGATCTGTTGCGCCACAGCTGTTCTTGGTCATTATTCGCGCTCCTTTACAAAGCGCCCAATCTATCAATACGTGTCACCCGCCCAGAAAAATTGGTAGGCTTGACTCGTTAGACCAGTACGGTTTGTCTCCTATCTCGTATGAATCGTGCTGGGCGCAGTTGTCGATGTCTGATTCTAAAGGGATTCGAAAGGTCGACTTTGGATTTTTTCACCGCTTTGGAAGCAAATATCAGATCTCAGGGGCCTGTCTGGGCGAACGACGCGCTATTGCTAGATGTATGGGTCCGGAACCTGGTATCGCATTTAATTGCTGAAAAGATGTTTATGATGGTGAATGTTAATGGCGCAAGGGCAGCTTTGGCGAAAGTGCGATATTGCATAAGGTATTTTTTATTGCTCAATGCGTGGTCAAAGACCTATTTTTGAAGCATTTCATCGCAAACGAAGAGAAGCAGGCCGAAGGAAGCTTGTACTAATCGTATGTTTCTGAATGAATTGAACTGTTTTCTTCAAAGGCATAGGAATGAAACAAGACTTGTTTTGGTTGGGGACCTAAATAATTATACTCTACAGGAATCTAGGACAGCAGCAGCTGATTACTTGAATTTATTAGCGGAATATGGACTCATAAATGTAACAAATGTCTGTACCAGAAAAGAGTTCTCAGGACAGAAAACCATGAGAACTTGCATTGACCACATTGTGTTTAGGTGGGCAAAACAACCATATTGTCACGACGTGGTAACTGCACTCCGGGGAGCATAAAGGTTGCTAAAATGGTGTCTAAAGAAACTCTTTATTTGGGCTGATTTGCGGCCAAAATGCACTGAATCACTAGGCGGTGGCGTAGAAACTTGCGTGCTCGGCGGTGTTCGAACGGAATGTTCGCCGCTGTCGGTCGTGCTCAATTTAAAGCTATTGGCGAACTTTCGAGATAAAGAGTACAAAGTTACTAGAACATTTTGGAACAACGTGGATTCAGCATTGCCCGGATGCGATCAATCGAGATAAATCTCGTCCCGTCTTGCATCGCAAACAAAGCCATAAAGCGGCGTGTCGGCAGATTTGAAGGATTAAGAAACACTGCAAAGATTAGCGGCAATATAGGTCTGGTGTGATCGGGCTCAAATTAGCTGACCATTATTTTCTAGCAGCCGTGATATTCACAGAAATAAATTAACGATGGAGAGGGAAGCCGCGCAAAACACTCTTTTAGATAATAAAAAGTTGATGCAATAATCAAGAATACTAATTGGATATCTCTGTTAGCTCTTGACCATTTAAATGCATACAAGCAGCCAGTTGACATATTTGAAGGTATTTATCATCGTGCATCTATTTGTGCCGCCCTGCGGCAAAGAAATCCGCACCATAAATGGATGACTCATGAAATAATGAATATCTGCTACTTAAAAGACTAGGCTTGGCAAAGTTGCCGAAAACAACCAGAAGATGATGTAAAAAGAGGAGAGTTTCATATATTACGAAATCTTGTCAGGGCAAACATACGACAACTAAAAAGCGATACTTCTTACATCAATTCGCACTTTGCAAGCACGACGGGAGAAAGACATGGAACATAGCAAATGAACTAATGGACAGAAAAGGCAGGTCAGCATTGAGGAAACAATCAAAAAGAACTTTCCAAACCAAAGCATGCATGTGATATGTGAAAAGTTTAAACCTACGCTCGTACGAGCCGCGGAGAAGCTAAGAGAACGGAATGGCCGCAACTCTGACGAATACAAGCCAGTAAACGCATGCGCACACATGGCCTTTCTACCACCGATATCTGAAACAGAGCTTTGGAACAACATGAGGCAGATGAAGCTTACAAAACCACCGGGAATTGATAAAGTACAATTTCGTGCCTTATATTTTTATTTCAGTAAGCTGGAAGACCAGATGCTAAGGATAATAAATGCCATATTTGAAACCGGCCGTATACCTCAAGCGCTAAAAATATCGATCATAATGCCTGGTTATGAAAGTGGCAGAAAAGACGACTACACGATACAGACCAATCGCAATTTCGTGCTGTTTAGCGCAAATAATAGAAAAACATATCGCATGCGTGATGCCGTCGTTTTGTGAAAGATTTCCTCTGCATAATCCAGTACAATTTGGTTTCACAAAAAGCAAAAACACAATAGTACTCTTGGAAGAATTTTCCGATTACGTTCATATTGTGGGCGAAAATAATCGTGTCGCTTTAGATTATTTCATGGATCTGACCAAAGCATTTGATACCGTGCATTATGCCCTAATGATAAGTAAGCTAAATATCTTAGACATTCGAGGCCAATTCAGCAGGTTTCTCAGTAATTATTTTTTCCATTGATTACAGTGTGTTAGAATTGACAATGAGTATAGCAGCAATACAATAATAAAATACGGTGTACCGCAATACTGTTTAACATATATGTTACTGACCTGGGCAGTTTACCACTAACTTCAAAAATATATAAATATGCAGATGATACCGCGAATAATTCTCTATAATGCCGCGAATATTTGCAGTGTGTTCGTTTTTCAAATCTGCCGCCACATCACTTTATCGCTTTGTTTGCTACGCAAGACGCGACTAGATTTATCTCGATTGATCGCAGCCAGGCAGAGCTGATTCTACGTTGTTCCGGAATGTTCTAGTAACTTTGCGCACTTTATCTCGAAAGTTCGCTATCAGCTTTAAATTGAGCACGGTCGAGAGCGGCCGGCATTCTGTTCGACGACCGCCGAGCACGCTTGTCGCTTCGCCGCCGCCGAGTGATTCTTTCCATTTTGGTTGCAAGTCAGCCCAATAAACAGTTCTTTCAGAAGACCCTTTCGTCCGTCTTCATCGCTGCTTCGACTGCCGTCACCACCACGTGACATCTGGTGGAGGTGCTGGTGGCCTTCCATGTTCCGGACGCCCCCTTCAAGTCGTGAAGCCAGCCCTGAGCGTTTCGCACCCGAGGACGAGCCAGCAGCTCAGCGAGCCAGCCGACGTCTCCAGGGGGAGGAGCCTGAGTTCGGGAAACTGCCGGACCGCACAAGACAGCGAAAAGACGCGGCTACGAGCACCGCAACCTCGCCGAAGATGTCGACACCGATCATACTGCAGCAGCCACGGGTGCCGCCAACATTCAATGGATCCCTAGGCGAAGACCCTGAAGAATGGTTGGATCAATTTGAACGTGTGGCGTCATTCAACATGTGGGATGATGCGGAAAAAATTGGACACGTGTTCTTCTCATTGGATGGCTCCGCACGCACGTGGTACGAAAACTACGAGTCGTCCCTTACGACATGGGAGCTATTCAAGAGAGAACTATTGAAGGTATTCACCAGTGTCGTGAGGAAAGAAAGAGCCGAACGACTCCTCGAGTCCAGGATCCAGCTTCCGAATGAGCCCTTCCGCGGTTACGTCGAGGAGATGAAGCGCCTACTTCGCCGCGCCGACCCCGGGATGACCGAGGAAAAGAAAGTTCAGTTTTTAATGCGCGGCGTAAAAGAACAACTCTTTGCAAGCCTCGTCCGCCAGCCGCCAAAAACAGTCGAGGAATTCATGCAAGAAGCCTGCACGATTGAGAAGACCCTCGACGTCCGAGCTCGGCAGTACAATCGTCCTTCCTCTGTTTCCTCTGCCTGTCAATCCGTTCGGACACGCCGGCCACCACCAGCGACAGCTTGCGGGAAGTTATCCGCGAAATCGTCCGAGAGGAGCTACGCCGATTACTGCCATCCTCCCCACAGCCACAAGCAGCGACTCTGATGGACGTGGTACGGGAAGAAGTGCAACAGGCACTTGGCACCCCGACGGCCACAGAACCCCAGGCCATGACCTACGCCGCTGCAGTAAGGACTGCCCAGCCCCAACGACAACCCCCCCGTCCTCCCCTTAGAAGTGACTATCGACGGCCGGAAAGTTACCGCTCTAGTCGACACAGGAGCCGATTACTCGGTGATGAATGGAACATTCGCTGCGCAGCTGAGAAAAGTCACAACGGCTTGGGACGGCCCACAAATTCGCACCGCAGGGGGCCACCTCATTACGCCATCAGGACGATGCACAGCGCGAGTGACTGTCAAAGGACATACCTATCCTGCGACCTTTGTTGTGCTACCGCAATGCTCCCGCGAAGTGATCTTGGGTATGGATTTCCCTAATGAGCATCAGGCGATCATCGACCTGCGATCCAAGCTGATCACGCTTTCGACGGACGAAGCCATCGCTTCGATGAAAACTCGGGAAAATCACGTTGCCGTGAGTGTCCTGGAGGAAGAAGTGAGCGTCCCACCCCGATCAAGCGTTATCCTGACCGTAGGCGCCACGAAAGCCATTAACGCTGAAGCCATCATGGAGGGCAACATGCAGTTGCTCCTAGACCGAGGAATCAGCATCGCAAGAGGCATCGCACATTTGCGCAATGGCCAAGCCGAAGTACTGCTGACTAACTTCAGCGAAGAATACCGGCACATTAACAGAGGAACGACGATTGCTTTCTTCGACGAAATATCTGACGTACGAGACTCTTTCGCCCTCTCCGATCCCTCCGCAGAAGATTCGCCTGACCAAGAGAACTCGCCCACTTTCGACATCAACCCAGCCCTGCACCGGAACAGACAAGACCAGATCCGCAATCTGCTTCAAAGCTACAGTGAGTGTTTTTCGACATCGCCGAAGGTGCGACAGACGCCAATTGCCAAGCATCGCATTATAACGGATCAACACGTCCGACCTCTCCGTCAAAGCCCCTACAGTGTGTCACCGCGAGAACGACAAGCCATCCGGGACCAAGTCGAAGAAATGCTTCGCGACGACGTCATCCAGCCTTCAAACAGCCCATGGGCGGCACCGGTTGTTCTAGTGAGAAAGAAAGACGGCTCACTTCGATTCTGCGTGGATTACCGCCGCTTGAACAACATAACAAAGAAGGACGTCTATCCCCTCCCCCGCATCGACGACACACTGGACCGCCTCTGCAACGCCAAATATTTCTCATCGATGGACCTCAAGAGCGGCTACTGGCAAATTGAGGTCGACGACAGAGATCGCGAGAAGACAGCATTCATCACTCCGGATGGGCTGTTTGAGTTCAAGGTGATGCCATTTGGTCTCTGTTCCGCACCAGCGACGTTTCAGCGAGTAATGGATACAGTGCTGGCAGGCCTGAAGTGGAAAATTTGTCTGGTATATTTAGATGACGTCGTTGTCTTCGCCTCGAACTTTGAAGAGCACCTCAAAAGACTTCGAACAGTACTAGACGCAATCAAGTCGTCAGGCCTAACCTTGAAAGCAGAGAAATGCCACTTTGCTTACGAAGAGCTGCTGTTTCTAGGCCACATCGTTAGCAAGGAAGGAGTACGCCCAGACCCGCAGAAAACAGCTGCTATTGAACAGTTTCCACCGCCGACCGATAAGAAAGCAGTGCGCAGATTTCTCGGACTGTGTGCATACTACCGACGATTTGTGAAAAACTTTTCGCGCATCGTCGAGCCAATGACCCAACTGACGAAGGCAGACGTGCCGTTTAAATGGGAAGCGCCGCAAGCAGAAGCCTTCAAGGAACTTCCGCGTCGATTACAGTCCCCACCGATCCTTGCGAATTTTGATGAAAACGACGATACTGAAGTTCATACCGACGCAAGCAGCGTGGGACTAGGCGCCGTCCTCGTTCAAAAAAGCGACAGGCTGGAGAAAGTCATCGCATACGCTAGCCGTTCCCTTTCCAAGGCCGAGGCTAACTATTCCACAACTGAGAAGGAGTGCCTTGCCATCATCTGGGCTACGTCAAAATTCCGCCCCTACCTCTACGGACGGCCGTTCAAGGTGGTCAGCGACCACCACGCGCTCTGCTGGCTTGCCAATTTGAAGCACCCCTCTGGCCGACTCACTCGATGGAGTCTGCGTCTCCAGGAGTTTGACGTCACCGTCGTTTACAGGTCCGGACGCAAGCACTCTGACGCCGATTGCCTCTCACGAGCCCCTGTAGATGCACCGCCGCCGGACGATGATGAGGACGCCTTCCTGGGACCCATCAACCCCAGCTCTTTTGCTCAGCAGCAACGCTCGGACCCCGACCTAAAAGGCCTCATCGAGTACCTGGAAGGCAAAGTTTCTTCACCCCCCGCTTCATTCAAGCGAGGACTGTCTTCCTTCTGTGTGCAGAATGAGGTCGTTGTGAAGAAGAACTTTACAGCGAACAAAACAGCCTACCTCCTTGTTGTACCTACTTGTCTCCGCGAAGAAGTTCTACAGGCTTCACACGACGAGCCGACAGCTGGACATCTCGGGTTTACTCGCACCCTCCGCCGCATTCAAGACAAGTATTACTGGCCCCGACTGTCTGCCGATGTCGCACACTATGTGAAAATCTGCCGAGATTGTCAGCGACGAAAGACTCCTCCCACACGACCAGCAGGATTTCTGATCCCCATTGAACCTCCTTCAAGGCCCTTTCAGCAGATTGGCATGGACTTGCTTGGCCCTTTTCCAACGTCAATATCTGGAAATAAGTGCATCATCATAGCGACCGACTACCTGACCCGCTACGCCGAGGCGAAAACCCTACCGAACGGAACAGCAGCAGAAGTCGCCAAATTTTTCGTGGAGTGCATTCTTCTTCGACACGGCGCCGCCGATGCGCTCATCACGGACAGAGGAACAGCATTCACGGCGGAACTAACGCAAGCCATCCTGCGCTACAGCCAAACCAGCCACCGGAGGACAACTGCATACCATCCGCAGACCAAAGGACTGACCGAGCGCCTGAACAAAACCATCGCCGATATGCTCGCTATGTATGTCGATGCCGAACACAAAACCTGGGATGTCATCCTGCCTTACGTCGTCTTCGCCTACAACACCGCAGTGCAGGAGACCACCCAGATGACGCCTTTTAGGCTCGTCCATGGCAGGGAGGCCACGACCACGCTAGACGCCATGCTGCCCAACGTTACAGGAGAAGAGAACGTCGACGTTGCCGCCTACCTTCAACGCGCAGAAGAAGCTCGAAGGCTTGCCCGATTACGGATCAAAGATCAGCAGCGGTCCGACGCCAGACGCTACAACCTACGAAGACGCCATGCGGAATACAAGCCAGGAGACCAAGTCTGGGTGTGGACGCCCATTCGCCGCCGTGGACTGAGTGAAAAGCTTTTGCGCCGCTATTTCGGCCCGTACAAGGTTCTTCGTCGGCTGGGTGAACTGGATTATGAAGTCATCCCTGACGATATGACTGCATGCCAGCGACGCCGCGTACGACCAGAAGTTGTCCATGTAGTCCGTCTGAAGCCGTATTATGCGCGCTAAAGGCCGCTGCATTTCCATGCTCTATTTTCGCAAGATCCTTTTTTTCCTTACTAATCGCATTATTTGTTTTAATGCATCGGGTCGATGCTTCTTTGAGAGGGGAGTAATGCCGCGAATATTTGCAGTGTGTTCGTTTTTCAAATCTGCCGCCACATCACTTTATCGCTTTGTTTGCTACGCAAGACGTGACTAGATTTATCTCGATTGATCGCAGCCAGGCAGAGCTGATTCTACGTTGTTCCGGAATGTTCTAGTAACTTTGCGCTCTTTATCTCGAAAGTTCGCTATCAGCTTTAAATTGAGCACGGCCGACAGCGGCCGGCATTCTGTTCGACGACCGCCGAGCACGCTTGTCGCTTCGCCGCCGCCGAGTGATTCAGTCCATTTTGGGTGCAAGTCAGCCCAATAAACAGTTCTTTTAGAAGACCCTTTCGTCCGTCTTCATCGCTGATTCGACTGCCGTCACCACCACGTCACAATACAGTGGGTTTAGAGAAAGGATGCGTTCGTTTTCAAGAAGACATACATAAAATCGTTGACTGGTTTGGTAAAAAATGTATTTTTGTCAACCCTGAGAAAACAAAATTTTCATGTTTCAGAAATCCACATCAGCCGGTTACCCTCAGACGACCTCTATACTTGCACACTTCTACTTGCTTCCCGTGTAAATGTGTGCCACTAAGACCTGAGTCACTGGTGAACAATTAAGGCCTTTTTTGGACCAACACTTAACTTGGAATAACCATATATCGAGCACTTTCGGAAAAAAGTTACGAAATATGGCGGATTTAAGTTACAACTTGCGTGGGAAATGTCCTCTTAATTTAAGAATTATAATATATAAAGCATTAAAGCAGTATAACGCACCTTTCCATGGACGTCCACATCCTAAACGATGCCAGATTGAGTGCATAGTATGAAGTCGATTTCATTTTTAGTCTCACCATTTGATCTTTTCCTGGCCTACTTCCTGTTCTCTCGTTTGCGGAAGAAGATATTCATTATCCGTAGATTATTTCTCTCTGCGAACTCAACTTATAACTCTCCCCTGCTATTCCTACAACCTATCCCATTGTCGCCTACGGCCTGGTCGCCAGCCTGCTTCTTTCCACACCTTCGCATTCAAGTCGCCCGTCAGTACAGTGTACTGTGATTTTGTAGCGATAGCTACATTATGTTAGCATTTCGAGCCTTCAGCGTGGCGGCGCCGCCACGCTGTCACGTGGTTGGTCACGTGGTGAGGAGCAGCTGCCGGTGGCGCGGCGCCGTGGCTGATCATGTGGTTGGTAACGTGGATGGTCACGTGACCAAGTTCCACTCGGCCAGCTGTAGCTATCGCGTCACTCCAGGTTTAACCAAAACTAAACCATCACCGTTTTTACTTTGTTTAATGCGGATTACGCGTCTTCGTAGAAGTTTTCAACTATCCGGTCATCATGGCTAAATGTCGGCGCATAGGCCTGCTCCGCCTTCAGCTTGTACCTCCTATTGAGTTTAATTACGATAGCTGCCAACCTCTCGCTAATACTATAGAACTCGTCCAAGTTGTCAGCTATATCATCATTTGTGAGGGATCCCGTATCTAGATCTTCTCTGTCCGCTAATCCACGATAGCACAGTATGTGCCCGGCCTTTAGTGCTGTATACGCCTCACCTGTCCTCCTCTAAGCCCTAAGATATCCCATTTAATGCCCGCTAGTTCCTCGAGCAGCACTGCTAGGCTAGCATGACAGGATAAGGTTCCAGCGTTAAACGTTGCCAGGTTCGGATTCCAATGGCGGCCTGTCCGAAGCCTGAGATTCTTAGGGCCCTCTACTGCGTCACAAGTCTGACCGCCGCTTTGGTCAGTTGCTCCGCAGCCGCTGGGGACTGAGGGCCGAGGATTAATTGGTTTGTTCATGGAAGGCTGTGGCCAAGCACTACACCATTGTGGCCAAATCCTGTTCTGGTGAGGGAGTGCGTTGTCGGTGCTGGTCAGTGAGATCAGGCCCCACCCCAGACCTGGATATGCACTGCCATCGACACGAGGAGTTTTTTTTTTCAAGCCCGGTGTAGAATTACATGGCCTCGGGATTCGAGCCCCGGTCCTCTTGCAAGGGAGTGGATGTTCTACCTCTGCGCCAAACCTCCTATACAAAGAATCATATTGAGGGCAACTATCTGCTGTCCTATCCCCCAAGCAAACAGCCTCCGCTTCCACCATTAAGTCCTAGAGGACTTCGCTTTCACACAACCCAGGGGATTCTTCGGCGCCTACTTCAATGTATTAGTCCCAGCGGTGATCCCTTCCACTGTTCTCGCAACCGGCAAAAAATATTAACTGGCTTTTACTCTACGAGTATCTAACCTGGTAGCAGTTGCTTTTTATCTTCCTCTGACCTCCTTCCATCCGCCCGGAAACATAATTCGGGCTACAAAACTGGCGAGATGAAGCCGGGCTTACTAGCCGTTACTAGTTATTACTTCCTGTCGTTCTCATGTCTTCGGCGCCAACTGGGAGCCCTGGCGAGGCTTGTCGTTTGAACCTTTTTCGCTGATTTGTGAGAAAGGCGGACTTTCCCACCTGTACCCAGGCTTGATTTTTCTAGCCGCACCCTCTTCCCCTCCCCCACCCCCCTCGAGGTACCGAGCTCTTCGGTATCAGAAATCAACACGGCCCTGCTTGGTGGTACGCCCTTCTCAGCGACAGGGATGTCGCGCGGTATGTTTATTTTCTATGCTTCAGGATTTTCACCGCCTTTAGAAGCCAAATTTGCAGTTCACAGTCTAGGCACCTCCACACCTGCTTTGCCCCCCCCCCCCCCTCATCTGGAAACGGGCGACATGGAATGAAGCGTGTTCCCAATTCAGCAGAGAGCACGCTAGCACTCATCTGGGGTTCGCAACTCTTATTTAGTGGGCCCTAGCAAGCCGATTCCGTCCGTCGGCAAGCGACTGCAGGCAACGTGAAAACCGTAACTTCGCTCGGTGACTTCGTCCGAAAGGGGGAAACATGAGCAGGTTGCCTTATCCACTCACGAGAGAACTTTATCTTCATTGTCAAGACTGTACGCTTGCACAAGGTAGTCATGTTGGAAACAAAGAATAGAATGGTGTGTTTAAGTACTTGAACTGGCCGAAATGCTTCCTGGGTTCGAGCTGCAATCATTATTTAACCAAACTATTTCAAAGCACAGCTGGCTGTGTCTAATTTCTTGGCACAGAATTATAACAGAGCTGTTTTCGGTACATTTAGTATCCACTTTGTCCTATCATCGGTCCTTGATGCGAGAATTATTTTTACGTATACGAATCGAATGCTCGTGCATTCAGTAGCGCTCGCTGCACGCATCCTCGAGCTACACAATGAACTGTTCATCATTATTCTACTGGGAATAGCATAAGAAATAAACTTGCGAGAAGTGGCTTGAGCGGGGAGGCGTCTGTGCCACTGCTAATTAACCAGACTGAAAGAAGGCGAAAAGCGCTGGGGGCGGGTTGGCCCAATCCGCGAAGAAGCAACGAATTCATGTTTGAAGGACTGAAGTATTGGTTAAGATGAAAGTGGTTACCCTAATTTACAATAATATCCTGAAGTTTTCAGTAACTTCAGGTATGAAGAGTAGGCGAAAATGTAGTGTTCTCAACTCCGAAAACATATTGGACAGATTTTATAGTTCCAGCAGTTCTTTAGACGTCGGAGATCGTGTCTCTCAAATTATCGAAGGAACATCAATCAGGATATAGAGTAAAGTTGTCGTTGCCTGAGTCAGAAACCTAGCGAACATATTTATAACGTCTTTAGGCCGCGTAAGTTTATATTGTGCCATTACATGGTGAACAGAATGGTGGCACGCCTCTATTTGACAAATACTACGTCGTCTTCGGCATATCGCGGAGAAATTACATTTGGGCCATTGGTTGGGCAGTGCAGGCCAGGAAAACATGAGCATAGCCACAATCCTACTTCCAAATATGAACATGCTTCTTGGCAGCAAAATAGAGTGGAAATGCTTTAATTTGCTTGAATTGACTACGTGCATGATTTTATCACTAGAAGGAAAAAAAATTCAAGTACATGGCGAATTTCGCATTTTTGTTTGTCAACATAAACAAGTACATGAGCAAGTGCACGGGCTGGAGAGGCAGCCAAGTTTAGTAGTTTTTTGCGCATCATTAGTTGTATGTGCACAAAGAACGTGACTCACTTTATCTTGAAAAAGATGTTTCATTTGGAGTTGAATGGAAGTGGTAATCTAGCTTATCTGCAGTTTTACTTTGTTTTTAACAGATTTATGATTTCTTTCTGCGCTTTAATAAGTGCCTCCCATATGCAGTTTGATTGTGCTTCCCTTATTTTCTTTTAGCTCTGCATTTATAAACTCGGTACAGTTCAACAGGCCCGCACTCCGTTTCAATTCACACTGATAAACGAGATTGTAGGCGGTGCCTGTGCGAATCTCGTGGTTCTTTTCATTATATACTCGTCTGTTTCCGCTATTCTTTAGACAACAGTTCGTACTGAGATTTCGATCCACGATAAAGAACCCAAATCGTAGCCCATAGGGTTCCTTATAGGCCCGTACTTTGATACATGAGGCAGAAACCTATCGGAGCAGCGGGAGCCTTGTGATATTGTTTTGTCTGTGCGTGTCATATATCACTGGCTGAGTGAAATATTGAGGAGTCTCCTTTCCATGCTCGCCGCTGTTGACGTTTGGCCGCGTCCACGGTGGTCTCGTCTCTCCTCCGAGCACAACATACTTGGTGTTGATTGGCGTCAAATGAATGGCACTTAGTAGCGCCGATGACACGGTACATACAGATCACACTCCGCTGTTCTAGGAGCGAGCTGCTAATAGGCGCCTCATCCGCTGCCTCTGATTGGGTGCAGCTTGTCCAGTTTACTCGTAATTCGCTCGACCGGCACTCCTTTCCGTGGCGCCACCATTTCCCCCCTTCCGTAGAGCGTTGCTGTTATGTATCATTACTTTTATGCGCACGTGTGCGTCCAGTCTATGTTGGAAGCTGTTTTTCGCGATGCCAATACTTGAGCTGCGGATTATTTTACTACGAAGAGCCTTAGGCTTCTGTGCGGAGGGAAATAATTGGAAGCGAAGGTGTATCTCTGCGTACAGCTGTGTAAATCAGACGGCGCTCTGCAAAGCCAATATCATTGCACAAATTTGCTATGACTGAACTGTGGAACCAGTGGGCGAGAAGAATATCTACACAAACCGAAGTTATGTTATGCAAACCACAGTCACTTCGTCGAGGTTGAGAAAAGGAAAATAATTTTGAAAATTCTGGCCCTTCAGATTGAAAACGGTTATGGTTTGAGTAGCACGAATGACGAGAAAGGAAAAGAAAGGAAACCACTATCAGTGACGGTCAAATGACACTGTTTCTCAGATATTCGAAGAAACCTGTAGTCGTTGTACAATAGGAAAATAAATCAATAAAAAAGGAAAGTGAAAAAATAGGCATGACGGAGAAAAACTCCATCTTCCCAGCGCGGTCGCTAATATCTGGATAAGGTAGGTAAAACAGAAACAAAAGACTAATAAACTGTAACAAGCAAAGAAAAGAGAGGAAAAATGTGTGTACAACTGACAAAAAAGAGCCAATTCGCTGCATGGCGCACATCAGAAAACACATTAGCAGAAGTGCGACTTCTTACGGAAAAATGGTTCGGTCTCACACCCTTGTTTTTCCTTTTGGATGATGAGTGCACTGTGTTTATGTTTATTTTTGTTGCGTGTTTGATTTGACAGGGGAGATTAATCTTTACAACGGCCGCAGCGTGGAAAAGAAAACCCAACACTTGTTGCAACTTCCAGTGAATATGCGAAATTCCAGTGATATGCGAACCTGCTTGTCGGTCTGGCAAAACCGCGCCCACAGTTTCCGGTTTCCATCTTGGTTCGGTCGAGCTCGTCCAGCTGGTGGGTCGTTTTCTATGCGTACATTCTGATATCGGTGCAGCTGTAGCCAATGCCTGATTTGTTTTCCTGCTTACTCTGGTCACCTTTTGCCAAATGTAGGCGCTTTTACTCAGTGCCAGCACGCTCCTATGGCGTCCCGAGCTTCGCTTGAAGTTTGGCGCCGATCATGGCAAGAATTAATCGGCACAGGAAAGTGGGTTCGAAAGCAGACCTCTGTGCCGTTGTCGTTTTAATACCCGCATTTAAATACCGGTTCAAGTGTCGCGCATTATCACCTCTGTTTTGTTTACAGGTGGAGGCACATTCATCCGGTTAGGTAGCAAGCGGTGATTTTGCGTTGAGTGCGCAAATGTGTTGACCAACTTCTGTGGCACTGCGAACTATCGTGCGCGCTGACGCTGGCAGCTGCGTGGACTGCGATACAATTACACAGGACCCTCGGCCAGCTGCGCATTTTCATTCCCTTAACTGCAATGTGCAACGCATGTCCGAGATTTTCAACGTCCCCGTTTCAAAGCTGTTGCTAGCGTTGATTCAAACAGGCGTACGACTCGTTGGAACTGCGTCATGGAGTGAATACGGCACTGCACACAGTCCATATCAACAACTGGTTATCCTGAATAATTAACACATTCACACCTCAGTTTTTATACATACTGTTTATCACATCACACAGGTGCTCTAACGCGCATAACATGAAGACGCGATAGCATGATAATACGGAAAGACGCTTGGGACCTTGCAACAGCTACACGGCCGAGATCTTTCTGGCCCTTCTAAAAGCAATTGAAATTGAGAAAACTCATGTGAACGCACCGAAAACTAAACTGTAATCGGCGTATGGTTCTTTGAGTGCGCTTAGTTCGCCACGGCACGAGCTATCGAGGTTCGTAGATGGAGCGCACTTAGTGCCTATGGCTTTGATTGGCCGACAAATAAATGAAAGCGCTTCTTTGCTACTGGACCGCATGATTGAGCAACACAGGCCTATGCCAGCTGAAATAATTTGCCTCATCTATTACGCTGTGGAAGTACGCGTCGATATGTTCACGTCCGACCGTCTATGCGCTGAGTTAGTGAATGCACAAAATCGACTCTTAATTTTGACCAGAGAGAACAAAGAATCTGATCCGTAACCTAGTTTGAACGCAAATCTCCTTTAAAGCTTCGTGAAAAATCAGCGCATGAAGGGAAAGGTGTGCACTGGTCAGCGTGCTAACACGTGGCACCTCGCGTGACATTTGGTGTTATTAAAACGTTAGCACAGAGTTGAAAAAATTGAAAGCGAGATGCTGAAACGTACCTGCTTCCCGAACGCATCGTCCTGTCCTTGCAGAGCGCACACCGTACCGCAACAGTCCATCGGCATTTCACATTTCAAACGGAGCGCAGCCGTTTAACCCAACGCTGGGCAGCGGTTTCGTTTTCTCGACCGAACCAACATGGCGGGCGTAGTTTTCGGAGCGCCATGAGATGGCGCTGCTCATTTCGCATATCCTCTATTGGCGTGCTTTTTCGCCCTGTCATAAGTAGAACTTTCGGTTTTTCTGACGTACGACTTGCCCCAAGGCAGGGTCGTTTCTATTTGTCTTGCATAGTGCAAACCGCTATTGGTCTTCTAGGTCACACACTGCACCTTGAGTCTTGTCAGAGTTAACCCGCTTACTTACGGTCCCGTACACTGACCCCTCCTGGTGGACCGTTCGAGGAGTGCCTGAAGTGCATAACGAAATTTTTTTATTTCTTTAAATTTCGCCTTTAATCTGAAGATCTGGCCTCGAACAAACTGAAGATCTTCGAGGTCAGTCCAAAACTGCTTAAGGTTCTCTTAAGGTTCTTGCGATGCCGAATGCATGAAATAAAACATGTTAGGCAAACATTAGCGACCTTTGCCGTAGTTTATTAACTATAAATTTTTCTTGCTGTATGTTTCGTTTTCAGAGATGAACAATAGAGTTAACGCGACCGAATTTAACAAGCGAACATAAGCATGCAGCAACTGCGCTGAGGGTGCGTTTCGCTTTAAACTCTCGGCAAGTAGTGCGGCTTCACCTTCGGACGCTTGTACAGACTAAGCAAATACAGTAGTGCGCTATGTTTAGAATCTATGTGGAAAAAAAGCAAAGCGAAGAACCGGCTATGCAATACAGAGCAACACATCCACACCCATCCGTAAAGACGCCCTGAAACCTTGTTTGGGAATGCAGTAACCGGCGGTTAGAAAATATTTAAATTGCTAAGAGTCTAGCGTATCTTGTTTAAGTACACGTAATGAGGTAGATGTACGTGCTTAAACAGACCCATGGTTTCAGATGGCCTGAAAGTCACACACCAGCCAAAGCGCACAATGGGAGGATGCAGAGTTGAGGGGAGGGGGTAATGTGGCGCCACTTGTTGCGGCGCGCCTGTTGGGCGGGATATTATCAAGAGGGCGTGATGCCAGTGGAAGTGACTAAATAAGCACCTCTTCACAACATGCCGGCACTCGTGGTGCAAATAATTTTAAAAATCCGCCAAATAATCACCTTATCGACTTGCATGCCTTCTTTTCCCTCTTAGCTCCTTTCAGCGTATCCGTTTCAGCGGAGAAATATGCGCCATGTTTTCGAAGCGTTCGTTTCAAGTGACGCTTAGCCACATATTTTGACATCTTACTGAAACACAGAGTGCATTTACAGCTACAGTTTCATATTATCTGTTCTGTCTTCATCTTCAGCCCTTCAGCTGCTCACATGTATATTGAACTTGAAACATTGTGATAAAGAGTTTTTCACTGTAAAGCTTATGATCATGCTTTTTTACAGTGTGTTGGGTTGCCTGTATAAATCCTCAGTTGTCACGATCACTCTTTTCTGCACATTTTATTGAATCAAGTAACACGTTGTTGCCTTTAGGAATCACTGATGAAGCAAATACATCCAGGACCACTTTGTCAGATGCCTGCAAACAATGGTGCAATTATGAGTCAGTAACAAATGAGAAACAAATGCACTTAACATACAGCATGATTCGCTGAACAGTGCGCCCTCGTTCATGTGTATAGGCCGCGTTTAATTTACGTTGTACGCTCAGAACGATATTAGGTCACTTTAATCATTCGCAAGAGTGTGAGGAACGCGCAGGCGGTTGAGTAATATATTTGGCGTTCCTTGCTCAAGCAGATAAGCTATGGCAGCCTCATTTAATAGACACCTTTAGCATACCGCGTACCGTGTTGCGGTTACCGGCACCAGAGTACCGGGAGCACGCACGCAGCCAATTTACGTGCGCAAATCGCATTGAAGGCGCCAGATGGCGCAAGGTACACGACCGCTGCACGCGCGCCTGCAGTATCGGGACCAATCAGCACATGCTTACCAGCAGTGAGCGGGCTCCCGGTACTCCGATACCGTTACCGGTATCTGCGCGCCGGGAATGTTTGTTGCAAGTGCTGTACTAAGCGAGTGTGCCTGCACTGTTTCCTCATATCCCGACACATGGCCCGCATCACAAGCATCGTTGGCTGAAGCTGGTAACGTACATAAACGAGTCATTAACGCACGATTGCTTAAACCTGCCAGACATCCTCCCAGCGCAGCCTGCCAACATCCTCCAGCGCTTTCAAAACAGCCAAACCGCTCGCTTGTGACTGTGCTTGTCGTTGTTAAATGCGTCTGTAGCCTTTGCATCAAATCCTGTTAGTACTTATTTACAAGCTCGATACATGTATATATGATGCGAACGTTCCTCTCCACCAACAATGTGCTCCGGTCGAGTACTTCATTAAACTTCCGCTTCATCTCGCATAATTTCGCCCTTGACATATTTCATTTCATAGCCACTAGCGCTATGACGTGTTGGAATTTGAAGTTTCAATTTTGCCATAGTATTCATTAAAGGGTAAGGCAAAGTAGTTTTGTAACAAGTTAAACACTACATGCGAGTTAATAAAATGCAAGTATTATATTAACTGCCTTGGCAGATGAGTGGTTTCGCTGTTGGTCTTTTGTTTCTATTGTCGCTGGATCAAATATCTGCCTCGGCGTCAGCATTTCGATGGAGTATAAATGCTAAAATATCGGTGGGCTATCTTATTTCAGCGTGGACAAAGAACCTAGGTGTTCTCAATGAAAAAATAATTTCGCACCCAAAAATTCTGGACAAGAGCATTTTCGAGCGGGAAACAGTTTATGGACAAAATTTTTTCATGTAGCGTAACATTTTTATGAAAAAATCCACATATCCGCAGACCACCCGACGGCAGTCTTGCGTTTTTGTTTTTTTTGCTGTTAACGTTTTTACTATCGTCAAAAGTGTTCCCCATTGGTTTTCTATGGCAGTCCTAACGGCTTGATAAGATCAACAGAAACACGTTAAAAGAAAGGCTTTAATACACATCAGGAGAATGAACCAATATCTTCAATCATTCCATAGCAGTATCTTACAATTTTTCAATATTCGCAATTTTTGTCCAAGAATCTCGGACATGTCCACAATGACGTCCCTCGTTAGACTCAATAAATCCCATATACCAAGATATGATATAAACATTCATAATGTCGTTCTAACGACTGTCTCGTGAGATCGCACTTACATATAGGAGTTGATGGGCATGGAGCTCTGACGCACACTATTCCCGTATAAATACAGCGTTGTCCTGGGGGGCAAATAACGTCCTGGAAAGGAAACAAGCAAAAACATTAACCTTCATGACGTGAAAAAGTTTCTTCACACTATATTTGCCGATGTATCAAAATTTTGACAGCGCAGCCGCCGCGGTGGCTCAGTAGTTATGGCGCTCGGCTGCTGACCCGAAAGACGCGGGTTCGATCTCAGCTGCGCCGGTCGAATTTTGATGGAGGCGAAATTCTAGAGGCCCGTGTATAGTGTTCGATGCCAGTGCACGTTGAAGAACCTCAGGTGGTCGAAATTTCTGGAGCCCTTCACTACGGCGTCCCTCATAGCCAGAGTCGCTTTGGGACGTAAAACCCCTATAAAGTATAAACTATAAACATTTTCAGAGCAACTCCTCACATTGGCTCTCTACCGACGGCTGCAACTACTTACTGGTAGTGGCTGTGATGATACTTTACACAAAAACTTTTACATGCTAAAAATAATACCTCCTCTGAGCAGAGCTTTATTGGTCAAAGTTTTATTGCTGAAATCTTTCACATTTATTTAAAAGTTTGAATGCAGCACGATTTGTTTTACTGCATCTTTTTGTGGAAAAACTCAAGCCAGCTGCCTTCTAAAGCAGTCGTCAGTTTCCTGCTGAACTCTACTGTGAACCCTGTAGTTGCTGGCCGCGCTTAGAGAGAAATTTGATATCACTCGCCCCATGCGCGCACATCAGGAAGCTGCATCGTGGATCTCACATTAACGAAATAGCCACGGGATGTGACCATTAACGCACCTACACACCGGCGGCGCACAGAATACGTCTTAGAGGCTGGGAAAGTTTCAGGCAACGCCGATAATGTTCTCGTCTTGTCTAATGACAAAATGTATTTGTCATTAGCAGCTACTTTTACCAATGTTATATTTTCAATGAAGAGAAGAAATATAAAATATATGCAAAAAATCCCACGAGGATAGCTTTAATGCTGGCAAACTGCTCCATATTACTGTTCCTTTTCTCTTAAAACTTCTGATGGCAGCTCACTGCTAGAAGTGGCCACGCGGTTATAACCTGCTTTTCAGTTTTTCTCCTGTTCAATTAGCAGCGGACATCCTTATACTGCTTACACCTACAAGATGAGTTGTGTAGGTCTATATATTACGAGCGATAGGTTTTCGAAACACAGGAGTACTTGTGTCTTAATGAGTGATTACAGTAAATCCGCTTGAAACGGCTGCAGTTATTCCGACCGTTCGTTTATTACGAATGAGGGCGGTGCTACCATCGAAATATCCTTTAGATCAATAGGACTACATTTGAAATACAATGAACAACACTTGGCGGCGTGACTCGGCTAGAAATAACGAGGAGGCGGCGTAAACTCGGCCCCGCAGTGGAAAAACTCTGACTTCCGGTAAGCAAGTACATGGAAGAGTGCATCCGGGAGCCTGTGACACCCTTACCTGAAAAGAATAATGTAGGATCCGAAAACCAAATAAAAAGTCGAAATATTGCTGACAAAACGGCACAGTTTTACCAAATGTTGCCGTCGACAAGGCATGTCATTAAAGGCGACACATGGTCTGGCGGAAGACAGGGCAGGGTTTTGCGTTAACATGGTGCTGTGCACGAGGAGTCATCAGCAATTCTCGCGCACTGCGAAGATTTGGAAGCTACGTTTTCTTGCACTGCATACCAAAAACAAAGGCGCGGCTAACGCGTGGCTTTGTTGTCATGCGACACGTGCAACTTAAGTTCCAACGGAGGGATTGGTATCTGGCGTGATTTGTTCGCTACGTGACTTTTTGAGTTCGAACCTGACATGGCGAAAGCACACGAGCTTCAACTCATGCTTGATAAGATTGTAACGCTCCACGTGTTTTCTTCTCTGGCTGTGGTGGTAACGCTCTTCTAAAAAAAGCAAATTGCGAAGTGCAAGATGCAGCCACCTGACGTGGACGTCCCTCAAGCGCTCCAAACGTTCTATCTTCGGTGCATCATACAGCTCATGCTGATAGCAATTCACACAGGAAATAATGGTTCGCTACTGTGAAAATAGTTAAGACCGTGTTGATTGGACTGACAGCGGAATCCATCAGCAATTGTTTCCGGAAAACATGCCTTATGGTCCAAGGAACAACAGAGAACGCTGTTGAACATCAGGGTGATTAAACGAACGAGAATTTGTAGCAACGCGTTGTTGGTACACAGATTGCAGGAGATAGTTTCGCCTGAGGTGACTTCGTTGGTACGATTATGGCGCAACCTTTACAACACTGGCGAAGCCATTGTAACCAAAGTAACAGCGCTGTCCGACTGCCGAAAATTTGATTAAAATGACTAGGAGGCCGACATACCATTAGTTGCCGTGAACGCCTTATCAGCGGGTTAGCTATAGCTTGATCTTAAATCAGCTAAACTGTTTGCACTTAAGGCCTGCATGGGCGAGGAACAAAGTATGACCAGTCTTGAAGACTTGCAAAGCGCCATGATATCGTCTCCTTTAAAGAAGCCGACGCGCATAACGAACTTTTGCAAGATATGAACGTCAGTTTCGTTGGACTTGGTATTTCTGGCGTTTTAATGAAAGGCCGG
Source organism: Amblyomma americanum (assembly GCA_030143305.2). NCBI lineage: Eukaryota > Metazoa > Arthropoda > Arachnida > Ixodida > Ixodidae > Amblyomma > Amblyomma americanum. The sequence goes on along the minus strand of JARKHS020016531.1, from coordinate 21,793 downwards.
CTTAACACGAACCTTTGATACAGCGAACCCAATCCTCGCGACCTTCACGTTTGTTGTAAGTGGGTTTAACTGTATATAGGAACAATTTACAGCAAAAGCTGTAACAGCTTTGGTTTAGCCATAAAGCCCTGCATTCTACTTTGAAATTAACAGCTTCAGCCATAAAACTTTAATTACTGAAATTGTTTAGTTTCATTCGATTCAATTCACTATGATGGTCGCCGCCTAGCAAATGTGGTACATAAGAATAAAATTGAAAATAATTTACTTACGCCACAATTGCGTCGGCCAACAGGGCGTGGAAATCCTTCCCGGAATCCTTGGGCGTCAGCTAGCATCGCTGTAAGCGAATTGTAATCGTTTGATATCAGGCGCCATTTAATATACATGCAACTTTTTTCAAAGCTATTCACGTATTGACAATGCGACCAATGGATCTGTCTTCCCACTTCTTTGTTGAGAAGGGGCATAAACTGAATTTTTTTTGAAGCTGGCACCGAAATGCTGGCGGAAACAGTTCCTAAAACAATGTCAAGCCCGCTGTTAGCAAGAAGCGTTTCCCCTTTTTAAATTTTTTTTAAAATAAATTTTAATCTTCTTTTATGTGTTGCCTAAAAGCATAAATGGTCTCTTGTGTATTGGTTGTGTGTTCGTTTGTTTTCGTAACAAGCTGTGTAGTTTTATTATATATAAATTGGGATTTAACATTACATACCCTTCGTAGACGTAGTACTTCCTTTTTGATGTTGTTTTCCTGCATACGGTGCTGTTATCGTACTGGACGCTGCTATGGTGGCGAGACCAGAGCAGCACTCATAATTAAAGTATCTTTATTAGCTTTATGAGGCGTCATTTGTCTGTAGCCGATTAGGCATTATTTTTTTTTTCGTTTTTTGTTGTCGAATTTTAAATCCGTGAGCTCCTTGTAAGGTTCGTATTAGAGCTACGCTTTATATTTAACTCATGTCTAAGCTCCTCCCAATGGTTGCTCCTAAGCGTTTACACACCTTTGACCCTGCGTGCATTGCACTGCACGACACGAACAAGCAAGAAATAGAGCATGGTAGCCAATGTAGCGAGTGATTCCGTGTTTTTTTCCTTCCTTATGTTTGCAGGTACCTATGAACACTAGCTGCAGCACATAAAAGAACAAAATGCTGGGCTAGCTGTTCTGGCACTGTTTTCGATGCGACATGCAGGTGAGAACGGCAAACACACGGAAAGGATCTGCGCTACTTCTAACCGTAATCTCTTTCTAAATAGTATTTTTGATTACATAGCGGTCAACATGTTCACGTGTTACCACACATTAGCGAACTAATAACATGCCAAAAAGTATAAACCCAACCTCGAAGCTATTTTTGGCATTCTATCAATGGAGGCTGCTCCAGCATACTCGTTTTACAGCAACCTGTATGAACTACCGCTACAAGCTACATGCTATCATAGTCGACCTATCAAATGCACGTGTCGTTCTTCGTTTTCAGGGAGAAATGCTTCCAAAAATTCACGCAGACTTCTATTGAATCTATCTCACTTTATACAGCGGCTTGCAAGGTAACCTTCATGCAAACTTGCTCTTCTTACTTCCGGATTGATAGATCGTGCTCTCTCATCCTGTCGAAGTATCAACGGTCTCACCAGCATAGGTCTCAGCCTATGTCAGCGTCACTTCAAATAAACACCGACGCCGCCAGCGGCATTGCGAACGGTGTGCAATTTTCGCAGCCAGGTGCCCCTGCTCAGTCGATAGATATGCGACCGTACGAGCATGAAAAACGAGCATCGTGAAAGCGCATGCGTTCAGCAGTTCAAGTTCAAGACAGTGATTTGCAATCGCTGTATGTAGCCCTTTCAAATGGCCTTAATCATAGCTATGACACCAATGTACTTGAATCGGCTAGCTGGGTCATTCTTCTACAATTTTTCCGCAGTCACAATGGGACAAACGAAAGCTGCGCTTAAGAAACCACAGGCGATTAGAACAACTGGCCTAATTACTCGAAAACAGAAATTGTGTGCCAAAGTTTCCAAATGAAAAAGAACCAGAATTTGTGTTCTAATATAACGACCAGTCTCAAGAAGCGCCTGTGCAGTGTTATGTGTTGCATTTATCAGCACGTTGGAAAAATGAATGACGTTTCTGGAGTGCTAATTGTGAATAATTGCGAATAATTATGAACAAGGTAGCCGTAGAGCTACCGAAACGTAACCATGATTCCTGACAAGATGGTATGCCGTCAAACCATCGACTACATGAAGTGTTACTGTCCGTTGTCCAGTTGTCTTTGCCCTAAACGTATATAAGATATAGGCATGGCATCTTACACCCCCCGTCAAAAGAATAAAGCCCAAATGGTTTGCTTCCGAAGCCTTCAAAGTGCCTGGTTATGCATACAGAGCGACCTTAACATCTAAAGCTATAAATGGCTTCGCGTCCTCAATCCTCCCAAGCTTTGGACATCGAAATCTGCTAGGGAGCCCAGTTAAACAGCTTCGAAGCGAACCCCTTGGGCTGTATACTTTTGATGGGGTGGTACATACGAAGTATTTACATGTGCGTTCATTGCTATGTAAACAGCCGTTTGAGTGCAATACAACCGCTAGCCTCCCTCGTAAACAGCGGCATCTTTGGAAGCATTTTTCTCACAACTTCAACGCCAACAAAAGAATCGGTTATATAAAACCGCTGTGCATTGTTAACTTCAGTTTTAACCTGCGCCTTACAGCGGCATATACGCTAATTTATTGCAGTAGACCAGGAAGATGCGTGGACGTAACGTGAAAGAATCAGACAAAATCGTGCAGTTGCAAGCTGGGAGCCATTTTTCTTCTAAAGACTGAGTGTTCTCTTGCTTGTTATAATTTCTGTGCAGAGTACGAGCACTTATCCATTGCAACTGCGAGCATTCGGGCAGCACTTACCTGCAGACAGCAGGATCACAGCGAGTACCAATGCAATGTTCTTCATGGCTTTCTCTCTGTCACCAAAGAAGTGGAAAAGCACCGCGCGAATCGACGAGTCTTTATCGAGCGCACCAAGCGTTGCAACACCGTATCCGCCAAGCGACCGGCAACGCCGACAGAGCCCCGCGTGTCCGAAACAAAACATGCAGAAAAGCACCACGTGCGGATCTTGGCACGTGTCGAGTGTTTCTTTTCTTTTTAAGTTGCATTTGCGTACCACAAGGAAAGCGCCACAGCGCCCATCAGAGTTTTCCCATGGTTTTCCCTCATTTACTAAGAAATGTGCACGTGTAATGGTCTGGCCGATGTATTGACATACTATGGCATTAAACCCCTCGACCGCAGTAGATGCACGGCAGGCGTAAAGCGACCACAAGCAAGGTCTGCTTCGAAGGGCAGCTGTTCCGCCCCAAATGTTGCGGCAGGGTTGCAGCTTTAAAAGAAGACTGTGCTTACCTTTGTTATTGTAGCCCTGCCCGTTATTTAAGGTTTTTGCATGCACAGCAGGTTTTATTTTTGTTTTCCATTTTACTTGTTCAGTTTTGTTCACCAACAACCATTGCCTTACCTCGCCCTTACCACCTTTCCTCATCTCAATCCCCTTATGTGTTTCTTGGTGTATCGTAAAATTTAATTTAAAATGTCTGAAATTTTGTTTTGAATAAGTTGAAAAAGAGGAGAGCACATTTCCTTAACCATCCACATATTATTTCACTGGAAGCAAATGGAAATCAGAATGCAAAGGGCATTGCATTCACATTTCCGGCTTGGGATGGAGTATTGCATTGTGAGGGTGCCCTTCTGTAGCCACACTACTGATGATTCATCGACGTCCACTGCGACGATATAACTGCAAAATGGAGAGAGGAGCATCACTGCTAATGGAAGTCTCTGACAGCTACTTAGCGATCTTCAGGATGCTTCGTGCCAAGGCTGGTGGCATCTTACTTGTGGCCGGTCGTGACTTTGGCCCCTTTCCTAAGAGTCCCATCTGTCGACACGTGTCACTCGCCCAGAAGAATTGGTAGGCTTGACGCGTTAACACAAAACATTTTGTCTCCTATCTCGTATACGAATCATGCAGGGCGCAGTTGTCAACGTCTGGTTCAAAAAGTTGACTTCGGATTTTTTCACTGCTTTAGAAGCAAATATCTAGTGGCAGTGGCGCTGTGCGGAAAAGTCACGTAATTGTTAGATTTATATAGGTTCGAAAACAGCTACCGCATTTATTGAAGAAAAGATGATTACGATGGCGAATTTTAAAGGCGCAAGGGCATCTTTGGCCAAAGAGCGCCATTGGACAAGGTATTTTTAATAGTCAGCGGTTGGGTCAAAAACTGATTCATCGAGAATTTCACCCCAAAGGAGTGCATTTATAGTTACTCCATTTTTCTGTACGTAGGACGTTCAAATGATGTTTGAAAAAGTTTGAAAGTTTGAGTAGTAGTAAAGACTTTTATTCGACCATAATTTATAGGCCGAGCATGTCGACCGCCTGGGCGACCAGAAGCCGCTGTTCTTCTTCCCCTTCAGCGCCAAGCCAGTCGAGCCAGGTGGTGATGGATAGAAAGGGTGGGGGGAAGGAACCCGACTGCTGAGCAGCCGGGCAATAGTAGAGGCAATGGGCCAGGTCCGCATAGATGCAGGGGCAGTTGGGACAGGAAGGGTCCGATCGATAGCGATAGAGGAAGAGGCGGGACGGGGTGATAACTGCATTCATCTGAATGTGCCGAAGAAGGCGAGACTCCGGCACCGTGAGTGATGGATGAGGAGGAGGGTAAAGGCGTTTGTCGAGGCGGAGCTCAAGATAGACCTCTTTTATGGTGCGGCGAAGGGTGAGTCTCCCACCGTCCTCCGAGGGCTTGGGCCAGTGTGTTTCATACACTTCAGGAAGGAGGCCAAAAGGTGTGGTGCCTGACGAGGGCCTTCCTCCCTGGGGGTAAGCAAACTGCACTCGGCACATACACACACAAAATAAACAAATACAATAAATGTAGCGGTCGCCATTACACTTGCTGGCATGTTAAAAGAAAAACAAAGGAAAAACTGTACAACAATGTTAAGGTATCTTCGAAGTTGAGATGCGTGCTGTTGGGTTACAGGGAATTATAAAAAGGAAAAAAAATATATACAATCATGTTGACTGTTATCAATTTATAATATGTCACAAGATGTACCGGCTAGTCATGTAGTCAACAGTGCAATCACTTTTCTCTTGTATATTTTTTGAGTTCTGCATTGATGGAGGAGGTCATGAAAATTTCTGTTTTCATTCAAAAAGGTAGTCATCTGATATCCAATCGTTTGGAATCCGTAATTTGTTCTTGATTTTGGTGCTCTTATTGTCATGTGTCGAAGAAGATATGGGTTTTGCGGTAGTTCTGGTGTTGCAGAAAAATTAGTTTCAAGATGAAATCTGTTATATGTTTCAAGTGCTAGCCGAAGAGTTTTTAATTGAAGCCGTAGGGCTTGCTTTGTTTTTTGTCAAGAGTGCTAGCAGTGCACTCACACTAAAATATTTTCGCGCGCAATTGAGGAGGTCCACCAACTTACATTTTTAGCATGGCTCTCTATCTAACCACAGACTAACGTTCCCACAAGCATACCAAAGGTTTCATACATAACTTATTGTAAGCTCATTATCCAGAAGGAATATAATGCCCACCTATATAAAGAAAGCGCAGAAATGTCTTGGGCACAGTTATGCGTTTGATTTTGCTTGAGGCAGAGTGGGGCAAAACGTGACACAAATTTTCATATCATCATCATAATTGAAAATTCTCAAGCATCTAGGAATAAATATAAAAACAATTATGTGGTACCACGCCAGTATTCTTCTGGGTAGTTTTGAGACGCCTAGGTGAAGTGGAACACTAAAATTTTTATAATGCTTGAAAGTTCGAAATTTAGCATTTTGACCCAGCACTCGGGCCGAAATACGTCATTGCATGGGGCGAAATGAAACGCCTTCAAAAATGAAACTAGTACGCAGCCTTGGAGCAAGCGAGCCCGACGTTGCGTCCATGGGGACCAATGCCATCGTTCTGAGGCTATCTTCTTGATGAATCCTAGATTCAGACGGAACTAGGCGCTGTTTTGGTCCAAGGCCAGCTAGAGACACAGCTCTGCTTTCCGTGTAGATTGGCTACACGTTTCTTGCAATGTCCTGCCTCCTTCCCATCTTTTTCTCTTCGAGTATCAGTGTTTCCTCTCTGTCGCTTCGTCCCTGTAGAATGAACACGCGATTTGGCTCGCTTCGCGGCATATGGACGAGAGGTTGTGGGCGTCCCAGACCTAATAAAGCTTCGTTCATTTCCAGAATGTTTTGTACAGGCAACCTCTCACGCTCTGCGGAAAAAGTGCTCCGTTTAGGTTACAAAGAAATTTCTGTACTTCCTGCCATTTATACTTTCTCGCTTTCTTTATTGTTCTCTGGTGGGCGCCTGTAGGAAGCCCAAAACTCTTGGTGGAAACTGGGCCTGCTTGATATTCGCCAGTAGTTTATTCCTGTTTTCGTGGCGCCATTGGGCATTCAGTCTTTTTAATTTTTACTTTCAAGTTATACTATAGAACGATTAACCAAGTGTAAAGCGTTGCAGTAAGTATTAAAAGTAGCACTCTCATTTTAGGGCATATAGCACACAACAATGCCCCGTTTTGCCCATGTGTAGCTTGATGCTCAAATCATTACCGCCTCGGATCATACAATGCGAAAATTCCTAAACTTTCTATGAGAAAGGACCAATAGCCACTTCGAATAAATAAACAGTTACAGTATTGCTGGACATGCGTTCGGTTGAGCTGCAAATATTTGAAAAACAAGAGACTTTTTCCCCTTTTTCACGGCTTTCCAGTTTACAAAGGTTCACTGAGGAAATTTTTCTGCTCTCGGAAGTTGTTAGGAATATCAGCATTAGGTTCAGCTCTAACGAACGTGTAGTGGATTGTGGCAGGCCGATAAGCAGTGAATATAAGTGCAGATTTAAAAGTTGTGTTAAGTAACAAACTTTCACGTTTTACCCCTTGTCACTTTGTGCCTCACTCTCCGCTAGTACTGTTTTTCCTAAGAAGCTGTGTCGAATCGGGAATCTTTACGGTTCAGTGCGGGTTCACGGCTTACGGGTTCACTTCCGGGATCGAATACAGACTGACATTCCGGCCTGGTCTGAACCGGTTTGAACCGGTTCAAATGGTTTAGGATCAAAAAATGTTTGAACGCAGATTTGTTTCTGATCAGCCCTCTAAATACTTTCTATTCTTTTTGTGTGACCTGGGTATGCATATTAAAATAACGTTTGTTTTATGCAAGCTTCTTCAACTTGACAGAGTTGAATTTACTGTTGGCGGCAAAAATTTTGCGAACTGCTGGCGAGAGCCAGCGTCCGCTGCCCATTGAGTCTACGGTGAGAGGCATGAATTCAAACAAACATTTTGGTTGCTTTACTATGTCTTTAGCGCATATCAAATTTCAGCCTCTTTGTTTTGCTCAGTTTGGGTGCCTCTTGTGCCTTACTTTAATATGAAAGCGACTTTTAAAAACACCTGCCTAAGGCATAAGATTGGTATCAGGCCATTATATAATTATATAAGACGGGAAAAACCAGCTAGATCATTGCAGCATCGTGGTTCGGTCCGGAAGGACACAATTATTGCTCCAAACCACCAAAAAGCGCCTCTGTCCAAGGGCAATTGTAGATGATGAGGTAATTTGCGTAGGACTTACCTTCAGTTCCATTTCCTACTGAATGAGTATATATGGGCTCATCTATAAACACTACACAACAATGGAATTATAATGATTTGAAATTTCCCAACAAATTTTAGCAATATAAAATGCCAATAGTTCGAACTGAAATTTAAGAATCCGAGAAGTAAACAACGTGAATATACTTTTCTTTCCGACATGAACCCGACCAGACGAGATGTCGTCAAATCTTATATTTTAATTCGCCTATTTTCACGTGAGCATTCCATCGCTTGGGGGGGGGGGGGGGGGGGGCATAGGACGTAAATCTAGCAGATTGTTTATGTACACACACAACCATCATGCCAGTGAATTACAGGTCCTCCACTCAGTCGCGGTTTTTATTAGCGCCATTCCTTCAACTTTTATTGAAGATACATAAATACATTTAGCGGTAAGGTAAACCAGAATACATTATTATAAGGGATCGAGCAGTTTGCATACACCCATACAGCTAAAAAATGTTTCCATGGGCCAAAAAAAAGCTAGAGAGGTTTACGACAGTGGAACCAGTGCGTAAACGTGGATATTTTCTACGTAGAAGACGATGAGCGCGGGCAGTGCCACGGGACGGAGCGCTCGAACTAGGCCAGCTGCGGACACGCAAGAGACGATTTTGCTGGTGTCGGAACCAACGAATTATTGCCTCGTATAAGGCGACAAAGAGCGGGCGCCGCTGCGGGACGGAGCGCTCGCGCTATGCGAACAAGAGAAAAGACAACGGACGAATTTGCTCGGGGCTGGTACCTATCGGATTAGTGCTTACGCACTAATAAAGCAGATATGACACCGGAGATATGCAGTGACACTTCTAGGGATATAAGAGAAGAGGGTCGGTGGTCTTACGTGCTCTTATTGCAAGGGAAGGACCGCATCGCTAAAGCCTGTCTTTGCAGAAAAACACGATGTAAGATAAAGAAAAGCAGCAAATCACATGCAACAGCGAGGTGAGTGAAATTCAGCCGAAGGAGTGGAAGAATGTTCTGTATTTGAAATGCGTGCGCAAGAAAAGTGCGAAATCACGGTAGCATTTATGGAAAGCTGTGAAGACGAAAGTCGATTCAGGAGCATCATGCTCCATAGTGAGTCAAGAAATGTTTCGTGGGTTTGAAGGCAGCGCAGGTGAAGTCTCACTGGTCAGCAGTACTGCTCAGCTCGTAACATGAAATAAGATGAGGTTAGGAAGTTTGCAGGCATAGGGTGGGCGCAGGTGGCAAAGGTCAGGGTTGATTACAGAGACATGGGAGGGGCCTTTGCCATGCAGTGGGCGTAGTCAAGCTGATGATGATCGTGATAACTTTTTGGTGCTCTTAATACCTTAAAACTACAAACTACTGCAAAGTGTGCCACGTGCGGTAAAGAATGTGGTGAGTCCATGAAAAAAGACAGCGGATGACTCTCTTGAAATTGTTCCATTTTTTGCGTTAAATTTGTGCTTTACTTATATGGTTGTTTATTGTTTTGGAGCAGTTATTATTGTCGCGTCTGAGTTTCACAGCACGTGCAGGCGCTGACGACGCTCAAGTGAATTATAACCTAACGTCAGATGGTACCCGACTCGCGCCACTCCGAAGAAACAGAATGAACAGCAATAAAAAGTCGTTTAAAACAGAAAAAATACTGAATATCAGAGGTTTTTTTTTTCACACCATCTTGCAACACTGAGAAACCTGCATCTGCGGCCGTTGCATCGTAACGTTTATGGCCAATGGTTCATCAAAGGTGCGAACTTGATTGCGGAATTGCAGTGTCCCCGTAAGGGCCGGCATTTTTTATTCTTAGTTGGTAGAAGGGCAATGTCATCAGCAAATCGGGCATGGTAGTTAACCAACGGCTCCAGCTCTTCAGTCCAATGCACAGCGAATAGGTCTTCGCAAGCGAAAGATGCAATCAGATTCAGAAGGAATGTCAGGCAAGAGAAAACGATGTATCTGTGGCGAGACTAGTACATTACTAGTCTCCTTTTTCTTTAAGATATTTTTCTCCTCCGTCCTCTAGTGGTGCTTGCATGCATGATGCCATATAATTCATCACAGCTAGAGATTTACTTCGCACTGTCAGACAAAAAAAAATAGGATAAATATTATAATTTGAACAATACAACCCAATCTTCTTATGTCTTTCGTTGCCACTACAACCTGTCTTGCTTCATCATACCGCATGCATTTAGTAAGGAGTCTATAGAACAATTTCAACAGATGACAGTGGTAGTGCCTCGCAGAGAGCACAAATCAAAATTAAGGAGTTTTTTTTTTAAATAAAAGTTGAGTCATCTTCTTTATGTCGCACAATTCACACAAAACAAAAACTCGCTCGCTTTTTTATTTTGTTGAACAGTGCTTGAAATGAAGAGTGTTGATACTTATCAAGTCGTCTTGTGTTCGCTTCGCCATTCTTTTCACGCGCCTGAAAAATAACAATTCCGTTTAATATTTATTACAAGGAGAGTATTACCTTACAAAAACCGCAGAATTGAAGAGCATTGCTACGTACGACGACACCACTAACGCCTATAATCGACCACAAAAGAATAATGCGGTATTATGTGAGCATCACCTACTGTACCAGCGTACGCTTCACACAGAACAATAGAAAGCTGAAAGCAATAACTTAGAGGTTAAGCTGCAGAGCGTAGAAATATGCAACTGGAAAAATCCAGCTCAGCCTGCATAGTGTTTCAAAATGCCAAAACGTTGGAACTTTTGGACACGTGACCTAACGAAGGGTACAGAATCTTGGCTTTTCTATAAAACATCCACGATGCAATGTTTCTTACAGTGCTCGTCACTCGGCAAAGCATGGCCCCCTCTCTATGCGTGTTTTAACCAGCTTAATACCTACTTTTTAATCTGCTGTGTACATCATAAGTATATATTTTGAGTTTAAAGCTGCCTTTTAACACCGTTTAACGCGACTAGATCAGTTCCGACGATAGTGATCAAGAGGCCAGCACACTCTCGGAGCCAGTGTGAGCTTATCAGGAAATTTGAATGGAGCCAAGTTTCCCAGCCAGTAGAAACCGAACATGTATTCAAAGATAAAAAAAGTCAAAATCAAGCAATAAGAAAAACCAAAGCTGGAAACAGGTAGTTGCATATATAAGGTACTGTAATAGGGGTGCCACACATCTGATGCTCACCAAACACGTCCTTATACATCTGAAATATACGAAAGGGCGGAGAGTTTGAAACTGGCAATTACCGAAGTCGAAATATTCAGTCATAATTTCAAACCGATTCCTGTAAGTTGTTGATCTTTGAGTAGAATAAGAAGTTTTGTAATCATTTTAGTCATCGCGCTCTCTACTTCCTTAGGACTTGTTCACTGCCGCAACTCACTCAACCTGCTCAGCACACTCAACATCCTCTATGCCTAGTTGTACTCCGAACGATTCATTAACATAGCATTGGTTGCTTACTCACATCGGTACGCCTGTGGGCACGGCGCTCTAACACACTTGACTCCGGTGGGAACGCAACGCTGACCACGACGACAGACGCGGCCCTGTATGTAACATACAGCGAAAATGCACAATATGAATATGCGATTCACTCCGATTGGAAAAAAAAATATTTCTTGCATTAAACTAAAAAATTAAATATAGAAATGAGCAAGACGCACCGGATGTGCATATGGGTGCATCAATAGTACAAAACATTTCCTTACACGAGTAAGCGTTCCTTCATAAAACATAAATCAGGACTCAGTGTGATCGTACTCATTGTGAGAAATTGTTCGCAGCATGAGGTTTGGTGACAAGAAATGAGTGCAAACATACGGTGGGTGGAGTCTACATAAAGTACTTAAATAAGAGGCGGAATTGAATAAAGTAGATACAGACCGAGCATCGAAAAAAATCGGTGAAAGAACAGAGCCACACAACGCATATAGTTTGTTTACGTTTATTTCTTTCTTTTCTTGAGTAGTCAGCATGAATGCCGCATTTGTAGCATTACAGATAACAAAAAATTCGTGCGTCCTCTAATCCCCTTTGGGCGTTCCATAAATGGTGACTTCTTTTCTTATTCGGTGACAGCAAATTTTTGCCTGTGGCTTTGCACGTGTGCTATGTTAACTCCCGATAATCTATTTAAATTTAGCGCCAAATCTGGGACCAATAGAGTACTTCACAAACGTTTACGCGGAGTCACTCTTCAGGCAGTTAAACGCGTGGTGCACTGATGTGGAACTCGATAGTCAGCATTGTGCCTTTAACATCTTAACTTAATTACTTGCAACATGTGGAACATCGCGCAAGGCATCCAACTATCAGCAAGCGGTAGAAGATTATGATTAGTTTTTGTCATTAAAATTTGCTCTGCATTTAGACGGTCTAATTCATTATGCCACAGTCGAGGGCATTTGGTGATTTGGCGCTTTACGCCAACTTGCGTGCCGAAATGTGCAAAGAAAATTTTTAAGGAAATCTCGCTTGTCTTCGTTTTTTCTGCCGAAGAAACTGCAAGAAAGGCTTTATGCAAACAGATCCTCCTGCTCAACACTCTCTCCACACTTACCCGTACGTCCACCATGCTTCTCAGGTGTCGATGTTCACCTGCTACAACCGAAGGTGGCTTTAATACACTGCAGGAAGTGCAGTTATTTACTTACGCCGCACTGCTGGCCCCCTCCGTGTCCTCCAGGGAATCCGCCACCTCCTCCAGGGAATCCGCCACCTCCTCCAGGGAATCCGCCACCTCCTCCTGGGTATCCACCACCTCCTGGTCGTGCTCCCCCGGGGCCTCCTGGGTATCCGCCTCCTCCTGGGAATCCGCCACCACCCGGTCTTCCGCCTCCGGGTACTCCAGGGAATCCACCACCGCCTGGTCGTCCGCCTCCGCCCGGGAATCCACCTCCTCCAGGTCTGTTCCGCTGAGCTTCCACCAGCAGCACTGAACAAATTTCATTCCTCTTTTTGAATTTTGAAGTGAAAGCTTCACTACGCTAGATTTTCAAGAGGGCAGCGTCAGTGCAGTCACGTCACAATTGTCACATGGGATGTCCTCTGACTTACTGACGTCATCACAATCCGCCAACCGTGGCAGGTGGAAAATTCCCCATCGGGCATCGGGAATTTCATCGACGCTTTACATACAATCCGTTCGCAAGTGTGTGTGGCGTTTGCGAATGTAGCCATACAAAGGAAACCTTCGCTTCTAACCAGGGGTAACCAAAGTATAAACCACAGCTAATTTCTTCTAATGTTTGGACCAGAAGACCAGCATGGAATAGCGTGGAATGAGATTTCCGGCAAGCCTCCGTGGGAATTCTATTCCAATTCTTGCTAGCAGTTTCTCGGTTCAGTGTTACATGACCTTGTCGGTGCACATTACTTCACATCAAGACTATTTTTTATCAATGTCCGCCCATTTGTATCCTGAACATAGACACTGGTGAGGGTCATATAAAAGAGGAGAAATAAATGGATAATGCAGTGACTGGTAATTCAGAGTTTGTTATGGCTTTTGGTTTCTTGTTAAATTAAAGGCCATGCTTTGTGGCATACAAATTATTCAGTTCGTTATTCTCCTTCTAAGCTTCTCAGGTCACCATACAACGAGCGCATTATACGCTTATCTCTCTCTTCTACCGACCTTGTTGCATAATTGGGTCATCGAATTCTACAGCGTACTGCCTTCTTTACAATGGACGCAAGAAGAAAGCTAATAATTTTTGTGCGAAATGTGATCGGTGCCTACACAAGGCCCACTCACATTTTAGTTTCAACCTGCAGTAGTGGCACTTCCATGGAAGCCGAAATTTTTGTCTAAGCATCCAAAGCATGTCAGGAATTCTGGTATTTCTCGATTGTACTTTTATGCAAGAGATGGAGTTTTCCGCTTTTTAATTGCAGCTTTTGTGCACGGTGGATTTTATAGCGGGCGCACAGCGGACCCTATAAGAAAAGTAACACCCACCAAAGAATTGCTGCTTCTCACGTCTTTTAATGCAAATAAACACAGCTAGAAAGCACTTTATGAGCTAAAAGTTTTAGCAGCTCACTTATACAAAGTTCAGCATATATTCGTTCTGGTGTGCTTCCGATATTATTTGTGCCAAACTTATTCCAGCCTACCAGTCGTTACGCCTGCGTCACCCCTCACTTTTCCTTTGTTACCTCTTCGTCTCTCTTATAGAGTTCTCAATGTGCCGTATGTCGAAGGACACCGCAACACATAAAAAGTACAGCGGTATCTGGCAAGCATATTCAACGTTTTGGGTGGGATACGACAGGTGTGCTACATCATATACCATGCCTGTGGTACTTTGTACTACTTTCACAATGACAGCCGTTAATGGCAGCCCGCTCTAAGTCGCCATGTAGTTGGAGCCCGTTGTAGTTGTAGCTGTAGTTGCTAAAATCTGGAAGCCAAGGCTTGCGATGCTAGACACATGCAAAAGCGTACCACGAGGGATAAAAAGAAGCAAGAAGAAATGAAGGAAAAGGCGGTACAAAAGTCGAGAAAAAGATTAAGAAAACAAAAAGTATGAAGAAAGAGAGGAAAGAGGAGGAGGAAAATCTTTATTAGTTAAACAAAGAGAAAAATGGCACTTGATGTCGACGCTAGTGATCACAAGACACTGCTTCGTGATGACCTGAGGGACATGACGAATCTCGCCGAATCTTTTAACTAAGCCATAACCTGTTTAGACAGTGATTTTCCTGTTAATACGACTCCCTGGAATCATCTGAAAAAAAAAAAGTGAGATACCTGTGATTTATCTAATAGCAGCGCTCATTCTACTGCCCTGTTCCTGCCAACCGTTACTAGTCCTTCCTGCGCGAAAATGGGGAAGTTTAACTCACACGTTGTTACTTTCAGACATGGTTTCGTGAGAGACGACCTAACAGACAAGTGACCTGTGTACTGAATGTAAAGCACTTCCAGTAAATCGTGGGCGAGCAGTTAATAAAAGAGCATGAGCATGCAGCATTAAGCAAGTCATGCTTCACGTGCACACAGGATACAAAGAAATGTTCTGTATCTGTCGATAGGAAGAAGTTGAAAATTCCTAGATCCATTCGACACGCATAGTGCGCCATGCAGCCGCCGTTCGGGTTCTTTGTGGCCATACTTCTCCTTCACACCTCTCCAGATGCTCATGGTTTCACTATTTTTTTTTAATGCGGCTCCTCTCTTCCAAAGTTTGTCTGCCTCATTGAAGGTGGTAAGCATCAGCTCACTTTTTCTACCCAATTCTGTCTCTCCGTAATCAAGTCTACGCAGTCAAGCCCCACCTAGGATCAGGACGGAGATGGCTACCATGCCTACAACTAGAAGGCATAATGTAACGCTAAATTTAAATTGGCAGCATGTTGACCCTAATTTTTCACTGTGCCCTACGCAGAAAAGCACTCTAATCAAAGTAGTAACGATGCCAGGCACTGCTGCCGCGCTCTGGCCGACGAGGCAACTAGCGACCGCTGAAGGTTGAATGATACGTCGCTGCATGGCGACACGAGAGCCTTGGAGGCTACGAGATAACTACGGAAGCGCGCGCGCATGCGCGCACACACACACACACACACGCACGCACGCACGCACGCACGCTGAGAATGCAGCCGCCGCCGCGGCTCAGTGGTGATGGTGCTCGGCTGCTGAACCGAAATACGCGAGTTCGAGCCGGGCTGCGACGTTCGCGTTTCGATGCAGGCGAAATGCTAGAGGCACGGACTGTGCGATATCAGTGCATGTTATAGAATCTCACGTGGTCCAAATTATACGCAGTCTTACACTACGGCGTGTTTCTTAGTCTGAGTCGCTTTGATACGTTAAACTCCCTAAAACTAAACGTAAAGCCAAACACTGACACTACCTAGCGCTGGAGACAATAGCTCACATACTGCTGCCCTAGCAAAGTTTCCTGCATATGCATGGGAGACATTGGCAGAACGCATCTGCCGTAATTTTCCTGCAAAGGTTTAGTGTAGTGTTTCCAGAACGACAATGGGCTGCGAGTTTAAAGACAAGACTCATTTATGTAACGTGAAACCTGTTAATCAAGATAGTGGTCGTCAAACCGCATGCCTGCCTAATCATGCGCGTAACACGAGCGTGGTGGAAGCATTGACATTTCTCCTTTCACCACTGGAACAAGCTGTATTGAAAGTGCCGATGAGCTGTAAAATATACTTTCGACTAAAAAAGAACGCGCTTTATATGCATTTGGTTCTCAATAAAACCAAAATAAACAAACCCCATCCTCGGCGCTTCCGGTAAAGCGACTAGACAAGTACACTGCTCTAATAATGACTTACCTGCTGACAGCAGAGCCACTGCTAGTACGAAGAGCAAAGTCTTCATTGTTGCGTACCTTCTGGACTGCGACAGAATACTCGATGCCAAACAGGCATCAAGGGACGGCTTTATATGCGGGAGGTTGTTTTTATTTCGGCGTACAGACGCTAGAGGGAAGCATCCACCATCCAGTCAAACATCCTTAACCTCACTGCAGGCTCCAGGAATAAAAACAGCAAGCAGCATCTTCCGGACGGCCTTGATAACCTTGCTCAAAACAGGGCTCGCTTGAGCGTCTTCTAACCGGCTCCAGCAGAGAGCAGGGATAGACGAAAGAGCGAAACTGTTTATGCACGCTAAGCGACATTGAACCGGTCATTTGCGATTCGAGTAGCGTTCTTTCGGCACGTGTCTCCTATATACAGCTTGCCATTTTACGCAGTTTTCTGGTTCAGGACGGCTTGCTTGATAGCTAAGGGCTGCAGTTGGAACCACGTTGTTTCTTTTCACACATTGTCAAGCTTGTATGGGAGATTAAAGCGAGGTGGTTAGAAGAAGTCTTAAATTCGTCAGCAGTTGGCTCGTCGCGGAACTTGTATTCACGGGGTTGCTGGCATGCTGAGTGGCTGTCTGGCTAGTCTCGTTTCTTTCCACATAAAGAAACGTGAATCTCAGTGCGAGATTCGAAGGCCGTCGGCTTGATGTTTTGCAACTTTTGCGGTGCCAGCGTTAAAAAGCAAAGAAAATATAACATTAAAGGTCAAGGTTCACAAGGAAAAAGAGGAAGAGAACACCGCACGACACAGCGCTAATAGTCCTGCAGACGATGCTCCGCAGACATCCGTTTTTATTGGAAGCGTCCAGAGTCCCCTTCCAGGTGCTTCATCAAGGGGGCATCTTCCGGCCGCACCTGGCTTATCACACACCTGCCAAAAAATTGAAAAAGAAAAGTTGGACACGAATGCAAATGCGTTCAACTGAGTGTGCAGGATGGCTTATAGGAAGTCCACTACATAAATTTGGCGAACTAGATACGTGCGTTGAGGCTCAGGCAATTAGATATTCAGTCCATTATAATACAGATATGGTGATTTTATTTTTCAGCAGTTATAGCGGAAGAGGTTTCACTGCCATAGTTTTTAAATATTGCCATCTTGGCGACCGGTTTTTTCTCAATCGTGGTGAAAAAAAATGCAAACTTTTGCATTCAGTTGGTGCGACAGGGAGTGCCGAGATATCAGAATTAAGTGTAATGGGTCTACTACTAATAACTGTCTCACGGAGTTATTCTTTCTCGGTCGATGCATCTGCCACGTTATGTTTCCTCGCGACACCGGAGGGTGCAAGCGGAGGCGTAGGGATAAAGCGTGCTGCTAAGTGTAACTGCTATAAGGAGATCTTTATTCACCTTTAGCCTTAAATTATCGGCGTATATTGCTTCATCTCGCTAAAATAGGCTAGCGCGGTGGATTATGCACTCAGAGGCAGCTAGCTACTCAAGGGCTGAGTCCACACGCCACAGCTTGTAGGCAGATGGCCCTCGTGACAGCCACACATATCGAAGCCGCCAGCCACTAGCCTTCTTCAGAGTGAATAGATATGATAATTGAACTGTTGGACTGCTGCAAGTTTTAGGTTTGAGGTTATAGCGTAGCTTGACTTAAGTATATTCAAATAATTAACCTCACCAGTACAATTGTTTCGTGCCCTAACAATGATAATAAAGAGAAATCATGAGGTGTTTATCACTATTCTTTTGTCAAGTGCGTTATGAGTTACTGCATGTACTTCCTGTGCAGTTTTGCTATGCGCCGTACCCAACATTCTTAGACAAAAGTTTTTAATATTGAAAAATGGCAAGGTACCGCAGTAAACGGTCCGGTCTTACGATGTGTAGCAAAATGTTACTTTTAAAGCTTTTTCGTCGCTCGCGTCCAACAGTGAAGACTGCCATAAAAAACCAATGAGGAACGATTTTGACGATAGCAAAAACGTCACTAGCAAAGAAATGCAAGCCTGCCGACGGGACATCAGAGGATATTTTGGTTGGTACAGTGAAATCTTACAATATATGAAAAATTTCGTTCATGAACTTTCTCCATTTCAAAAACGCTTTCGTCAAGAATTGTTGGGTTATATTTTTTATGTTTTTCTGTGTTACGTCCATTCATAGTTTTGCTTCAGATGCTTAAGCTATATATTTCAAATGGGTTTAAATGCGCCTGATAAATATTTACTCGTACAAGTGTTTGTGTCGCGCCCTAACTCCTCCGCCCCCGCGTTGTATTCTCACATGAGGTTATTTAGGTTACGCATAGTGAAAATAAAATACCTGTATATGTATTTACGTATGTATTTATTTCTTGCGCAGTGCTTCGCGGCTCCATTAATGTCACTGAAAAGGTCACCATTTTAATAAGTGAAATCACTGCATGTTTTTCGCTGGAAAATTAGTTCTTTTCGCCATTACCAACGAAAAGTTCTTTCTCTATAACCAAAGTGAAGTTTTAGTAATATCTTTCTTTTATTTCTCACATTTCGATGTTATGTTCTCTAAAATACAATGCTGGGCGAGTGAACGCCGTATTGCCTGGCATTTGCTCTTATTCATAGCATGTGCTTTGGCCACATTCCCGTGTATGTGCAGCCCTCCGCACTATGAAAAATGGCGCCCCTAAATAGCGTCAGTCTTACACTGCGTAAAGGGAAGGAAGAAAAGTAATGAAATCACCTGACAAACATACGCGGGCTAATCGTGTTTCGAGAAAAAAAAAGACAATAAAATTGCAACCTCAGCGGCACCCGGCCACCGCATCACATTTCAAAGAGGATGCTCTTATCTATCGATGCACGCATCTAAGAGGAGCGGATGACCGTCCACTACGACGGAATGTTCAACTTAAAATCAGTCTGCTGGCCAAGCAACGCCACGAATACTCAATTTCTCAATTCTTAAGTTCTTGTTAATATCGCCACTATGGCCCCGCGAAGAGGACATTCACCCAAGGGAAGTTTCTCTGTAAACGACAATCACGTACTAAGCAAGCAGGTGAGAGCCGCGCCAAGGCTGCGGTTGCCGAGCAAGCACGATGAACAGTGCGGCAGGCGCAGACTACACAAACCGATCAGCACATCCTGCTGAGCTTCGTCCATGACCCATTTGACTCAATATTCAATGTATATGACAGATTGGGTTGCGGTCAAGCGTTATTGTATGATAGCGTAACGACTGGCGCTGCGATTGAAAAGATTTCCGGCTGTAATCATCTGTGTTTAGTCTGAACTATAACACGCATAACTGAATGCTTAGCCCTGTTAACCTCAAAAACTCTGTCGGGCGCTCGTAAACCGCATTGAATTTGCGCCTGATTAGATTCCACCAAAAAACTGCCATGCTTTGACTTTCCTGGTCATCATTGAGATTCAAAACCGCGCAGCAATATCCGTCAAGCTCATTTTTTGCAGCTGTTGGCTCGCTAAAAGCAGTCAGGATTTCATCGTCGCCCTGCGTAATACTCACATCGAGGAATCGGTGGACAGGGAGCTCGAATACAATAGACTTGCTGGTAAATGCAACGCTGTCCAAAGTGGCAAATCTCCGACTGCAAGAAAAGAGCGTGCCGTTGCATGAAAGGCTATATAACGTCAAAGTGCAGCAGTCAGGAGCGCTACCATCATGTCGGATATTTAATTATTGCAAATGTCTGGTGCACTTAGCTTTAGTTGAAACAAGCGAGCGAAAGCTCTTGAAAAATAGCGAGACAGCGAATGTTGACGCCCTGGTTTCATATTGCATTTCCTTATCCGTTCAACAAATGCACATAAGTAAAAGGCAACCCAGAAGAGCACGGTCAGAAATATTTCAGTTACAGAGATAGGAAGTGGGTTCGCTGGTAATTCGCCATGGTGCAGAATGCACTGGATCATCGACTTCTGCTGCATGTAGCCCTCCCTCCGAGGTTTGTATGAAAAACGTGCCGTAATTAATCATTTCTAGACATTCATTTCTTTTAAGCTGTCAGGTACATTTAATCCAAGCCTAATGCCTTACTGGGATTAACTCGGCGCTTTATCATACGGCCAAAGTAGAGGATCTGCCAACTGCACAACAATAAGCGACAGTCATGCCACGAAAATCGAAATAAAACCATAATGGTATTCATGTAAATAAAACAAATACGGGCAGCACAGAACAAACAGTTGAGAAAGTTACTCAGGTTACCCGTCGAACATGTAATCCCAGTTGTTTGTTCTCGGGCATTAATGCCTGGAGAAAACAGAGGAGACAGAGAGAAGGAAAACGCAAGGCCTTGGGGAAGGTTAGCTGGTTGAATGCTGGTGGTTCGTAAGGCCAGCCAACTACGAATATAACAGAAACCTCTATGCTAGCTACGGTGGCTACATCCTAGCTTAAAATAACTTCACGAACTTCGCTGGCTTTAACCAGACTAGAAGGGGTGGAGCTAGCGCGAATTATATGACTAACCATGCTTAGCTGCCGTCCTACGGCGTTCTTACTTCCAGAGATGGGAAAATATTACTGAATGACTTAGCCTAGAGTGTTGAGGTTCTCCTTAATGTATTTCCGCTCCTAACATTTGTGTCAATGATGCCTGAAGACTACTCAGTAACCGACCTTATTTACCTGGGTCCCAATTTCGCAGGCATGTACTGCATTTCTTTTTGCCGCGCTATCAGGGAAACAACGTCATCGGTTTCGGATTGTATCCGCACAGGGTTTCATGAAATATCTAAACTTTCACGCTAAATTTTACACGGCGTGCTGAGAGCTGTAGTGGTGCGCCTGTATCCACCGGCACTAGCGCAACTTTTATAACGTTCAGTGCTCTTGAGCAGAAACGTTTGGTACATATTGCGCAGAACACTATGAACTACTTACGCCGCAGCGGCGTCCTCCACCAGGTCGCGGAAATCCAGGTCCTCCAGAGAAACCTCCACCAGGAAAACCACCTCCTACCGGGAACCGCTGAGCTTCCACTATCAGTACTGTAGTAGTTTCAATTCAGTGTTGCCTCTTTGTTACTGCGTTCCTGCTGTTAAAATGATTTTTCGCTTGCCATAGAGTCGCCAGTAGCCCAAGCAATACACACGAACTCAATAACCTTTCACGTGGATGGTCCTGCAGTGGGCAGTAGGTTAGCAGTTTTATCTTCGACATTTTTAGCACAATAGACGTTGAATTGATGTTATGACTGGTGCCATTTTGGGGTCTCTAGAAATTTCCCCAATTTTTGTTAGTAAAATGGATAAACATTGCTAAAGGTAGATCAAACAGTATTTCAGTAATTCTGTTAGCAACGTTAACAAGCGACTTTTAGGTGGCAGATGTAAGGGCGCACTGAGGAACGGCTGAGCATATCAGCAAACCGCGAAAATAAACCTGAAAACACAGGGACTTTCCCGAAGTTATTACTAGAAGGATAAAACTGCTGCCTGTATATCAACCCTAATTAATATGAGCAGACGAGTTAGGAAAACTGATTTCTTGCGATAAACACTATATTTTACTTTTGAGATCGTCGCATGTGGCGTCATTAAACCCTTTCTTGCAACTCTAAGTTCTTTCAAATTGAAGAACACCATCATTATTTCTTAATATTCAGTGAAGGCTTATTACTGGGCTCTCATCGTGTAAAATAAGATATAACTCGTCCTCCTGGCCTTTTCAGCGTAATGTATAAAAACCAAAAGGTGGGACCTTCAATTTTTCTCAACTAAGGATAAAAGTAAATTACCTTATTTTGCTTAGTTATAGAGGAATCGGCGCCTTTTCCATCAGCGCGACAAGAGGTACAAACACTTCTTTCCCTATTGGAGCCCT
>JARKHS020016530.1:0-16559 GCA_030143305.2 Amblyomma americanum | reverse complement strand
AATTTATGGTTGCACCTGTTGCCGTCTTCTATTTCATCTCTGGGTTCTCGTTGGCAACGTCGTCAAGGCCTGTTGGTTTAGACACAATTTTATTTCAGCCTAGTAGAACTAAAATGATTTTTTTTCCTGTTTTGATAACTCTTGGCTGAAGCTTGCTCCGAGACTCGTGCGAGTCTCTAAACGAGAAGGTGGTTTCAATTTCTGGAAAATCCGTGACCTGAGACCGCGTATCTACAGCGTACGGCCACCTCGTCTTTTCTTTTGGCATCCAAGTTGCTCTTTACATACATTTGCTTTTGTGTGTTTATTATTTCTTTGTAGCGCTTAGAACGTTTCGTTAATGTGCATCAACTTTCAGCCTGTATTATGTTTTCTTGCTTCATTTTTAAGATTTCTCAGAGCTAGAGAAACAAGTGGCCATCATTATGTATGCTAATGCCGTAGTGCTTTGCACATTGTGCATTAAATGGTGCATATATATTCGTTCGCTGTTTATATTCATTTAAATGCAAAGTGCACAGCTAGTATATATCTGGTATGACTTCTGTTTGGCGCTGCTATATTCTCTAATATGGCCGGATAGGGTGACTTTTTGAATTCATATTTTCTTTGTGTGCAAAATGCGTGTAAACAGGCAAGTGCAGGACGGCCGAGCTAGCAAGCATTAACACGAGTGGACAGGTTTATTACACCACCTGTATAGTAAGTATGTGCCTGAAATTTGGCACATATGTGCGCTTGAAGGCTGCCTGAAAAGATGAATAATTTTATTGAAAAAGAGCCTAGAAATCGAGCATTAACGTTTTGAGGCTTTGCCTGGGACGCACAACGTTTTGGACATCGCTAGTTGTGGGGAAATTTCTTGAACGTGTTCAGGAAAAATGAGCACCTCCTGGGGAGATTCCAAATGTCCTGAAGGGTTATTTCTGGGAGATTTTTAGGGAGTTTTGTGTTTTTAGGGTGCCGACGAATTAGCGGGAACTTGCTCGAGACGGGATGATTTTCCCACCGTCTCGCATCCAGAGGTCAACAGCCCCTGTGGGACCTTGAGCCGGGTATTTATTCTCTCCTCACTTCTCTTTTCGCCAGCCTGTTCTCTCGACTCCATCAGAACGTCGCTCAAGGCGCCCCACTTTTTTCTTGCGGAGACGGCCGCATTACTGGGGCGTCGGTCTCCCGTGCCCTTGAAATGGCTAGTTCATCAAGGGGGCTGCCGTTGCTTGTTTCCTTGGATGTGGTCCCCACGAAGAGGGGAAGTACAGCCTCGGAAGGGACCATAAGCGTATTAGTCTACAGTTGAGAGCCCTGCTCAAGAGAGAAATGCAGGAAAGTGAAAAAGAATACGCAAAATTAAATGACGAACAAATAGCCCGAATAGCGGCCGGCATAGAGGAAGCAATAGAAAAAAATCCCATGGAAAAGTAGTATTATAATCAATTAGAACTACTCATCAGTGCAAAAATAAGGGAAGGAAAAGAAGTAAACCGCTGGAGAAGAAAGGGGAAGCCACGAAGTTGGTGGAATAAGTAAATTAGGGAGCCCTTCGAACAACGACGGTTGGCATCACGAGAACACAGAGAAGCAAAGAGGGCGCAGTTATCTGAAGAGGAAATAGGCCAAAAATGGGAATCTTATCGACAAAAGAAACAACAAGTGCAGGTCCTCGTCCAGGCTAAAATAAAGCAGTCCTCTGATCGCTGGCTGGCTAAAGTTCGCGATGCAACTAAAAGGGGGTCAAGAAAATTCTGGAACCATATAAGCTGGTTGGGTACGGCGAATCGCAGAAAACAGGAACAGATTCACGATGCCGAAGGAAAATGTTTAGAGGGAGGTGACGCTGTGAACTACATTGCGTAAGTTATACCTGAGACATTTAGGAAAGGCGATAGGGTAATCGCCCCAAATGAGGAAGCAACACAGGATAGCACAATAGGAAACAGCTTAGAACAGACCAATTTTAGCTACAAGAAGGCGGAAGCAAATATTCCAAAATGCACGTCCAAAGGGATAGACGAAATTCCAATCAACTTATTTATTGAAATTGGCTCAAGAGGCTAGGAAACGCTGATAAAAGCATTGGAGACAGTCATAACAAAGAAGCAAATTCCGCAAAGCTGGGAACAGAGTAAAATGAATTTGATTTATAAGGGGAAAGGCGATAAGACGAACATAAATCCCTCCGACCGATTATGATAACATCAGTTAAATGCAGCCCGGCGATGCAGGTGGTAAAATTAAAAATGCAGTCACGGTTAGAAAGTAATAGAATAGTCGAATAACTTCAGAACGGGTTCAGAAGTGGTAGGCGCTTAGATGATAGCCTGTTCGTGCTTACCCAGTGCATAGACATAGCTAAGGCGGAAAACAGACCTCTGTATCTAGCCTTCCTGGACATAAGCGGTGCATACGAAAACGTTAACGGGGAACTCCTGTGGAACATATTAAAAGATGAAAGTATCGGTCATGAGGTAATTGATTTTCTACAGGAAATATATCGAGAAAAAAAACGTTGAAATAACATGGGAAGGAATTAAGAGCACGACAACTGCCGAGGTACACAAAGGATTAAAGCAAGCTTGTCCTGTAACACCGCTGCTGTTCATGCTTTATATGATAAGAATGAAAAGAAAGCTTCAAGGAAGCAGTCTAAGTTATAATCTGTCGTGAAGAATAGACGGAAGGGTTGTTGAGCAACGACTACAAGGTTTAATGTATGCGGACGATATTGTACTGTTAGCAGATAGCCAGGAAGATTTGCAAACTCTGGTAAATTGCTGTGGAGACGAAGGACACATTCCAGGTTTCAGTTTTACCGCAACTAAGTCAGGTGTGATGATTTTCAACGAAACAACTGATCAGGAGATTACAATACAAGGCCATGAAATACCCCGAGTGGCCGAATACAAATATATCGGGGTATGGGTAAAAGAAGGGCAGATGTACACGAAAAAGCACGAAAAAGCCTTTTGCTATGAGACACTTCTCATAGCCGGGGTTATGAAACATGGGGCATTGTGGGGGTACAACAGGTATGAAGTAATGAGAGGTATTTCGAAAGGCATAATGGTGCTGGGTCTTAGTTTCGGGAATGCGGTTCTGTGCTTAAGGGCCGAAGTTCAGTCAAGATTAGAAGTAAATTAGAGAGCTGTTGGAAGATAAGCACTAGGTGCCCGCGGGGAAACCACAAACGAGGAAGTACAGGGGGATATGGGCTGGGCATCGTTCGAAGCACGGGAAGCTCAGAGTAAAATACTATACGAAGAACGCCTGAGGAAATTGGACGATAACAGGTGTACAGCTAAAGTATTTAAATACCTATACAGAAAGAGCGTTGACTCATAATAGCGGAAAAGAACTAGGAAGCTAACCAGTAAGTATGCCAGATACGAGGCCGGAGAAAGACAGAGCATTAAACGACAGGTCATAAACGCGAAAGGTAAAAATTGGATAAATTCAATGGAAAAGAAGCATCATGTAGAACTATACCTATACTGGAAATGGAAGATGAGGAAGGAAGTTTTTTTATGATAACTCAAGAGGCAGTGCCCTACTCTCAGAAGCTAGGTCAGGGAGTCCTAGAACGCGCAGCTACAAAAAAGAAATTTAACGATGGCACATGTGCTTTGTGTGGTAAATCTGTAGAAACAATAGAACACCTCATACTAAAATGTGATGGTATCTATCCCGATGTCAACGCAGGCACAGTCACTTTACCTGAAGCCCTAGGGTTTAGAGATAACAATAGTCATCTAAATAAATCTGCGGTGAAAATTAGCAAAAAGCGATTGAAAGATTGGTGGCTCTTAAGCAGAGAGGTTACATAAGGTTAGAAGTTTAGGAATACGTATTTAATGAAACTGGCGAATTTTAATAACTTACACCGCAGTTAAACAAAAAAAGAGAAAAAGGTGAGCTTCGTGGCAACTGCCCTAACTCCATTTCAAAGGGGACGCTCCTACCTTCCATCCATCAATCCCTCTACGGCGTGGGGAGACGCGGCGGATAAGGCCTATTAATTGGCGAGCTGTGGAGTGGAGGCGTTGTACTGCTTCTGACTTGTGTGTATTGTTCTGTACTAGCATGCCCAGGACCCCAATGGTCTGGATGGGAAGCATGAGGTGTTTGTCGATGCAGAGCGTGATGATCTCCCGTGCTTCGGGGGGCGGGTCGGCGCACTGTCCTGTGACGTTTCACAAGCAGTTCCGATTTTGTTGGTGAGCATGTGAGGGCGTCCCTCGTACGAAGGTGCTAACGGTATCAATGGCTCTCTGGAGAGAGCTCTGGATCTCCCCGTCTGAGCTAGAGTTGGCCCAGGGGGTGATGACACCGGCATATGGGAGTGTTTTACGTGAGGTATCAAAAGGGAGGGAAGACCCTTCATGTTGACGTTAAAGAGGAAAGGGGAGAGGACAGCGACTTTTGGGGCTCCTCTGGTGTCCAGGGTGATCTTGTCACTGCTTAGTTATGCAATGTGGAGTGCTGCGGTGTGGTTGTGTAGGAAGTCTGCGTTATAACTGTTGGTATGAGTGCCTACATTCATCTCAGCGAGATAACCAATGAACCCTGGCGGCTCACTTGTTTTCTTTTGTTTTTGACGAAAAAAATAGCGCAGTAACTGTCTCATCTTGGTAGACACCCGAACCGCGCCGTAGGGAAGGGATAAAGGTGGCAGGGAAACAAGAAAGGAAGGAACAGGAAATTGAAAATTGAAAATTTTTTTGAGGAAAGGCGTGGTGGGGCGCAGCGGCGGAACACCTGTGGAACGGTGCAGCTGGTTGCCATGGTTACGCACATGCGCATCTGTGGCCCCACACAACGGCGAAACTTGCTTCTACTAGCCTAGTGTAGCATTCGATACAAAACTGGAGATGACACTTCATCTCACCCTTAAGGGTATGACGCGGTAGCGTTGATGGATTAATGCACATATATCCGGAATTGGTCATTCTCTACTTTAAATTCATAGTCACTGGAAGTCTACTAGCACTCCTGGCGCTTTGACGCAGGAGTCAAGCGATGGGCCACTGCCCTGCGATGGCAGGTGCTGCCCCTGGTAGGGCTTGTGCCACCCATGTTGCTCTTCCGAAGCAACTGCTCGCGACTGATGATAAAATTAACTGCTGCTGGCCATGGTGGTCAGTCTGCTCAGGTTTCGATGGGCAGGTTGTGATGACGCCACAAGGTCACGTGACCTCGGCGACCCACCTAGGTTGCTGGAGCGGTTGGAGGAACCGGCCGCTCTGGCTGCGAGGCTTCAAACACTCTCCAACGCCGACGCCGGAGAATTTTTTCCGACATGGGGCAACTGACTCTCTCCCGTTAATATCTGCTTCGACGCATGGTAGTCACGTGTGAAGTCGGCCGGTGATTGCAAAATGTGCATTATAATATTTGGCCTTCTTCTAGCTAATAAAACGTCCGTCTTCAGCTTCCATTTCTATGCAAATAAAGTGCTTGCTGTTAGAATGCAGTGATATATCGTTTTAGGCCGCTTTCATTTTTTCCTCACTCTCCATTTCAAGGGGACCGAAAACACCTTCTGAGGAGAGCACATGTAAACTCGGTCTATCCCTGCACTGTGGTGTCATGAATACCTGAGCCAAGTAATGCACCTCGACAAGCAGCAGGAATTTTGGCGAGCCCTTTCCGGCTACTTTTTCATGCTCGCGCCCTACTCTGTTGCACGCTGCCGCGTAAATCTCATCTGCGGTTAAGAGATGGCTGTGGGTGAGATTCGTCCAGGCGTCAAGCAGCTACCATGGCAACAGCCAGTCAACCGCTCCGGCGGTCCAGGAAGATCCACCACGTCGGGGAATTGCAGCGAGCTTCGGAAGTCGGCGGCGGATCGCCGGCCTTCCAGCGCTCAAAAAATGACGAGAAGAGAGCGAAAAGCGCGAAGACACAAAAATTCAAAATTTGACTACAGATAACTCAACCTCTGCAAAACGCTTCTTTTCATCTGTGTTCACTTTTGAGGACGACTCTAATTTAACCGAAGTTCTTGATCTCTATTATCGCTATATGAAAGCCAACGAAATAACTGAGGAAGGTATTATGTGTCTCATAAATAATCTTAAGGTATCTACTTCAGCTGGTAAGGATGGAATTAATTCAAAAATATTAAAAATACCATTACAGTAAGTAGTAAATTCTTATTCCACATTTTTCTGCAATCACTAAATACAGGAATTCTGCCCTCTGACTGGAAAATAGCTAAAGTCATACCTATATTTAAAACTGGAAACAAAACGTCAGTCGAACACTATCGCCCAATATCTCTCACGTGCATCAGCTGCAAAATGCTAGAAAATATAATTCCATCTCATGTTTTCTGTCATCTTGAGCACAATAACTTTTTTACCGTAATCAACATGGGTTTATAAAAGGTCATTCCTGTGAAACACAGTTATTCGAACTAACCACGGACTTGCATTTTAATAAGAACGATAACCCGCAAACTGATTGTATATTTCTTGATTTTACCAAAGCCTTCGACCGCGTAGCTCACTGCGGCATGATTAAAAAATTATTATCACTCCGTCTAGACTCGTTAACTTTATCATGGCTTCGTAACTTCGTCACAGATTGCCAACAGTTCGTATTTGTTAATAATTTGCCCTCTCACCTTTCCCCAGTTACCTCCGGTGTGCCGCAGGGCAGTGTACTCGGACCTTTATTATTTCTTATATATATAAACGACTTACCTAATAACGTATCTTCCTCTATGCGAATATTCGCGGATAATTGTATTATCTACCGCCCTATTAAATCTGCTAACGACCATCTGGTACTCCAATCAGATCTTCTTATTATTAATGAGTGGTGAAATAAATGTTTAATGACCCTTAACTTATCAAAATGTAAAATCTCATTCAGCCGGAAACATAACAATTCTAACCATACATGCCATATTCAAGATGACTTACTGTCCCATGTAGCCCATTACAAATACCTTGGTGTTAACCTTTCGACCGATCTATCATGGTCTTTTCATATCACATCCATATGCGCTGTGGCCTTAAAGTCATTAGGGTACATACGCCGTAACTTACGAAATTCTCTTGCTAATATTCGGAAACTAGCATACCTAACAATTGTTCGACCACAGCTTGAGTTCGCTTCCTCCATTTGGTCTCCTTATTACAAAAGCATGGTCGCCGCATTAGAAACCATCCAAAATAGGGCAGCCCGACTCATCTCTAAAAACTAGAACTACCATTCAAGATCCACTCAGATTAAAACCGATCTTTCTTTGCAATCTTTAGGCATACGCCGTGACATCGCTTAGCTAACATTATTCAACAAGTACGTGCACTCCAATAGGTCATGCTCATTTCACCTAGATGTCCCATCTCGCACATCCAAAAGATTGCACAATCATCTCAGTTTTACACGCATCTATGGCGACACACTAGCTTTCAATTCATCAGCACTTCCGCGAGCCATCAGATTGTGGAATAACCTCCCAGACAACATCGCCCCACTGTCTAATCCTGATACCTTCTATCACCAACTCATTGCACATTTCACTGAAGCCATCTTAACAAGTTGATGCAATCTTTGTTACATTTTCTCTTACGCATTTCGTTTACTTTCTTTCTCTCTTTTTGTTTGTACTACTGTTTACAAATTTTGATTACACTGTATTCGCGCCATGTGCATTTTAATTTTATTTTTTGTGTGATGTACCCTGGGTCACTTTTTTTGGATTTATTTCGGTGTTCCTATGTCAACTTTACCCTTAGTCATCATGCGATCCTATTTCTGTGTTCCTATGCCAACTGTTCTGTATTATATTGAGGTATTTCAAATATTTACTGATCACGTATAGTGCCTTGTTTACTTATTTTTGTTTGTCCCCTTTTAAATTTGATCTTGATGCTTTGCCGCCCCCTTACACAATGCCTTACGGGCCTGTACGGTATTTCAAATATATATATATATATATATATATATATATATATATATATATATATATATATATATATATATATATATATTATATATATATATATAGGTAAAGAAAATGAGGGGCCCATTTGACAAACTTATGAAGGGAGCCAACAGTCACCGAAACCAAGGTGCATAGAGGAACGTTATTTCTTTTAATGTGTTGTGCTTATCAGTGGGATAATATTACTTAGCTTAATAAATCGTGTAAGAAAATTACTTATAAAGCAGCAGAGAAAACAACCATGCCGCCGGTGGGATCCGAACCCACGACCTCCGAATATCGCGTCCGGTGCTCTTACCAACTGAGCTACAGCGACGGCTGTCCAATCTGCTGTTATCGTGGGTATTTATGTTTATTTGGCGTACGCGAAGCTTGAGAGTGTTCACCAGCGCCACACTCGTCCATAGCGGCGGACGCAGCACGTCCTGTAATACCGCGAGCGTGACGTAGAACGTCATCTTTAACCGATTTAACCGATTCATTAACCGATTTATTAATCTAAATAATATTATCCCACTGATAAGCACAACACATTAAAAAAAAAAACGTTCCCCTATGCACCTTGGTTTCGGTGACTGTTGGCTCCCTTCATAAGTTTGTCAAATGGGCCCTCATTTATTTTACCTTGTCTGCTAATAGCTTAACGAGGGTCTCGGTTGTGGCAGTCTTGATGCCACAGGTTGCTTAAGAGGGGTATCGCACAGTTTCCGCCCTCGCCGTTAGGTGACGTTCTACGTCACGCTCGCGGTATTACAGGACGTGCTGCGTCCGCCGCTATGGACGAGGGTGGCGCTGGTGAACACTCTCAAGCTTCGCGTACACCAAATAAACATAAATACCCACGAAACCAGCAGATCGGGCAGCCGTCGTTGTAGCTCAGTTGGTAAGAGCACCGGACGCGATATTCGGAGGTCGTGGGTTCGGATCCCACCGGCGGCATGGTTGCTTTTTCTGCCACAAACAGAAATCCCAGTAAGTTATTTTGTAAAGAAAACGCAAACATCCAGGCACTTAACTCTGCCATGGGCTGAGAATGCGATGTCATTAGAAGCTGTTGATGCCTTTGCCGGATGTGACTGGCGGGTCTTGTGAGAGCCAGTTTGGTCTACCCTAGCAGTGCTCTTCCTGAACAACACAGTTGGCAGGTGATTTGACACAGATGAACCAGGTCTGGTGATTTCACTCTCCATTTGGTGACGTCCTTACTCTCCAGCCAATATGACTCTCTGGTCCGGTGACGTCACGTCTCGCCATCAATGAGATTTCTCAGCTCTGGTGGCATTACAAAAGATTGCACTGCAGCCCAGCCAATCAAGATTTTCCTGCACGACGCCGGGTGGCGCGCGTGTTCTCCAATGCAATCTATAAGAAACGGTTTCAATATTTCCTCCTCTCCGCGTGACCTGCGTCACAGGGGTGATCGGCGCCTGCGTTGCAGCTCAAGCGTGAGCCGTACTTGCAAACGATGACTTCTGCGCATGGTTAACGTGTCTAAGAATTAACAACGACGGTTTGTTTCATCCTGACGTGAGAAATAAAGCAGGCCTTTGCGCTCTTGGATACTTCTCGCTGCTCACAATAAAAAAAATTGATTTATTGTTCACGAGGACCGGCATGCGTTCGGAACTTCGAGCCGCACAAAATGGCTGGGAAGAGATGCGACAACGACCATTCAAGGCCAAGCGCGCTGCATAGATGAGAGGTCGCGCCGAGAGAGCCTTGCGCACGGCGGTGCCATCTTGGCTCGTACTCAGGCAAGGATTCAGGGGGATCCGTTCAGATGACGTCACTTTGTGGTCATCGATTTTACTCCTCATCACCCGGCCTCCTTCGCCAGTCAGATCCGAAGTGGATCTCCCGCGTGACGTCACACTTTATGCATGCGCCATCTATCGGCGCAATGCGTGCACGTCGCTCGGAGATGCCGTGATGACATCATCTTTTTGTGACCATCTTGGCTTCAACAACAACAAGGCCGGTCGGGGTGACCCACATGGAGCGAACTTTCAAAGCGAATAGGCCGATTTCACAAAGAGTTGCGCAACTCAAACGCTTGCGTAGCGCAAGACCACAACAACCAGAATGCGTCGCGGCAGCGGTGGCGTAGCGCAACTCCTTCTGAAATCGATCTAGTCTCTTTGAATGTTCTCTCCATGTGGGCCATGCGTATTTAACCCTCCAGGTGGGCTAAATAAAGAGGTCTGTTTTCTGCCTTAGCTATTTCTATGTACTGGGAAAGCACGACAGGCCATCATCTAAGCGCCTACCGGTTTTGAGCCCGTTCTGAAGTACTCCTACAGTTTTCTTTTACTTGCTGCCCATTACTGCACTTTTAATTTCACCGCCTACATCACCAGCCTGTATATAACTGATGTTATCGTAATAGCTCGGAAGGATTTCATGTTACTTAGGACTTTGTTGTAGGCCAGTTGGTAGGACATCGTGAGGAGCAAAATCGCAAAACAGGACGGGACTGAGGCCCTGTGTGGTTGCCTGCCTGTGTTGCGGCTTTGCTCCTCAGGATTTTATGTTGTTCTTATCGCCTTTCCCGTTATAAATCAAATTCATTTTACTCTGTTTCCAGCTGTGCGGAATTTGCTTATTCGTTATGATTGCCACCAATGCTTTTATTAGCATTTCCTTGCCTTTTAGGCCATGCTCATTAACTAGCTTGATTGTAATTTCGTCTATCCCTGCGCACGTGCATTTGGAATATTTGCTTCCGCCTTTTTCCAGTTATGATTGGTGAGTTGTGAGCTCTTTTCTATTCTGCTGTGCTGTCTTTCGCCTCATTTGGGGGATTACTCAATTACATTTCCTAAATGACTCAGCTATAACTGATGTAATGTAATTCACAGCATCAGCTCTCTCTAAACGTTTTCCCTCGGCATCGTGAATCTGTTCCTGCTTTCTATGATTCGCTTTGCCCAGCTAGCTTATAAGGTTTCGGAATTTTCTTTGCTCCCGTTTAGTTGGATCGCGAACTTCCGCCAGCCAGCGATCTGAGGACTGCTTCAATTTAGCCTGGACGAGGACCTGCACTTCTTGTTTCTTTTGTCGATAAGATTCCCATGTTTCGCCTATTTCCTCTTCAGATAACTGCGCCCTCTTTGCTTCTCTGTGTTTCCGTGACACCAACCGTCGTTGTTCGATGGCCTCCCTATTTCGTTATTCCACCAACTTCGTGGCTTCCTCCTACCTCTCCAGCGGTTTACTCCTTTTACTTCTTTTATTTTTGTACTAAAAAGTAGTTCTGATTATAATCCAACTTTTCCATGGGACACCTCTCTCTTGCTTCCTCTATGCCGGACGCTATTTGCGCTAATTGTTCGTCATTTAATTTTTCGTACTCTTTTTGACTTCCCTGCATTTATCTTTTGAGCAGGGCTCACAACTGTAGACTAACACGCTAGGCAGTACTTCCCCTCTTCGACTATTTCCATTATTGCGAGTTTGCTATACATCTCATGCGAGATTAAGCAGTAGTCAATGGTCGTTTGCCTGTTGCGGGATTTCAACGTGATTTGTCCCTCACTCTCAGTTTCTCTAATTACAATAACTAGGTTGTCTCGCTCACAGAAGTCCAGCGTCAACTTTCCGTTACAATCTGTATCTCCACCCATACCCTCGATGTGGCTATTCATGTCACAGAGCAGAATAATATCTGCGCCTTCTCCAATCTGCTTTATATCGTCACTGAGACTAGATCCTTGTGTTCTTGCCTGCATTTGTCCCCTGTCCCTAAATAAACTACTGCTAGCCATGTCCTTTGCCGGCAGTTGTACCCGATACCCAGACATGTTCTTTTCAACTTGACTTTATTCTTTTCCAATTTGTTCCTTGATGTATCGGGATACCTACTCCTCCTCCCTTCCTCCTCCGTTGTTGTTCTGTTGCTCCTTGCCCAGACGTAGCCAGTAATAAACGGTGGGTCTTCTAGATCACTGAGATGTGTCCCGCATAGCGCGTATAGACCTACTTTTTCGCCCTTTAACTGGTGTTCTATTTCTAACCACTTCACTCTCTTTCTGCCGCCTTGCATGTTTATGTACCTGATGCTGGTGTTAAATTTATTTTTTGTAGTTTTCTTCCTGGACCTCCTAGTGGCCATTTTATTGGCGTTAGCCGCCATTGTTACGCTTTCTACTTTGCATCGACCTACGCCTACACCTCGAGCCGCAGTTGACCCTCTACAAAAGCTGCTGCTCGGCCTGCAAGGCGCCAGCCGTTCTTAGCTCCTAGCCTTCCACTTAAATGAATGCCATTCTGGGTAAAGCCTCCGCCAAAGCCTGCTCTATGCAGTTCTCTGTTTATGTCTGCCACTTCAAAGCCATTTTTTGGCTTAACGTCCTTATGTCTCGAATAACCAGCCACAACGTCCTTGGTAACAAATTCGTTCCGCCTGCACCTCCGGCACTGTGCACACCACGATCGGGACTTCCTGTGCTATCGCCATTAAATTGTCAACTCCCTCCGCTAATCATTCCACTACTTTTGAGGCTTTTCCATTATTTAGCCCCGCCGCTACCACTACCAAATTGAGCTCTGCAACATTCTCAGAAAGTTCGCTTTCTGTCTCTCTCAGCACTGCGTCCATTGTCCTGCCTAGGAATGCCCCGACAGCTGCACGCTTATCACCCTTTACACGCTCCATTATAGATAATGTGCACCTCCTCATGATGGATGGATGGATGGATGGATGGATGGATGGATGGATGGATGGATGGATGGATGGATGGATGGATGGATGGATGGATGGATGGATGGATGGATGGATGGATGGATGGATGGATGGATGGATGGATGGATGGATGGATGGATGGATGGATGGACGGACGGACGGACGGACGGACGGACGGACGGATGGACGTACGGACGGATTAGATTGGCTTGGATTGAATGGGATGAATGGATGGATGGATGGAATGTAGGAGCGTCCCCTCTGAAACGCGGGGATGGCAGTTGCCACCATACTCAGTTTTTTTTTCCTTTATTTTCGTTTAGCTGTGTTGTAAGTTAATAAAATTCGCCAATTTCTTTAAATACGTCTTCCCACACTTTTAATCTTTTATCACCTCTCTGCTTTTGAGCTACCGACCTTCGAATCGCTTTTTGCTAATTTCCACCGCAGGTTTATTTACATGACTATTGTTAACTCTAAACCCTAGGGCCTTAGGAAGAGTGACTGTGCCAGCATCGACATCGGGATGGATGCCATCACATTTTAATATGAGGTGTTCTATTGTTTCTACAGATTTACAGCACAGAGCACATGTGTGATCTTCTTCGTTAAATTAATTTTTATAGCTGCGCGTGCTAATACATCCTGACCTAGCTTAAAAGACTAGGGCACTGCCTCTTGAGTTATCATAGAACGCTTCCTTCTTAATCTGCATTTTCCAGTATCGATATAGTTCGACAATATGCTTCTTTTCCACTGAATTTATCCAATTTTTACCTTCGCCGTTTTTAACCTCTAGCTTAATTGTCTTTGTTTCTCTGCAGAGCCTCGTATCTGGCATACTTACTGGTTAGCTTCCTAGTTCTTTTCCACCACTGTGAGTCAACGCTCATTCTGTATAGGTATTTAAATACCTTAGCCGCCCACCTGTTATCGTTCAATTTGCTCAGGCGTTCTTCGTATAGTATTTTACTCTGAGCTTCCGGTGCTTGGAACGATGCCAAACCCCTATCCCCCTGTACTGCCTCGTTTGTAGTTTTCCTATGGGCACCTAGTGCTAATCTTCCAACAGCTCTCTGATTTACTTATAATCTCGACTGAACTTCTACCCTTAAGCACATAACCGTATTCCCAAAAGTTTGCCACGGCACCATTATTCCTTTCCAAATAGCTATCAGTACTTCATACCTGCTGTATCCCCACAATGCCTTATGTTTAATTATCCCGGCATCTCTTCGCCCTTTTGCTATGAGAAACTGTTCGTGCTTTTACGTGTACATCTGCCCTTCGTTTTCCTATGCCCCGAGATATTTGTCTTCGGCCACTGTGTTCCCGTGATGCCAATCATCGTTGTTCGATGGCCCCTTTAATTTCCTTATTTCACCAACTTCGTGGCTTCCTCTTTCCTCCAGCGGTTTACTCCTTTTACTTCTCTTATTTTTCTACTGTTGAGTAGTTCCAACTGATTATAATCCCACTTTTCCATGGGATGTTTCTCTATTGCTTCCTCTATGCCGGCCGCTATTTGCGCTATTTGTTCGTCATTTAATTTTTCGTAATTTTTCTGACTTCCCTGCGTTTCTCTTTTTAGCAGGGCTCCCATCTGTAGACTAACACGCTTATGATCACTTCCGAGGCTGTACTTCCCCTCTTCGTCTATTTCCATTATTGCGAGTTTGCTATACATCCCCTGCGACATTAAGCAGTAGTCAATGGTCGTTTTCCTGTGACGGGATTCCCGCGTGATTTGTCCGTCACACTTAGTTTCTCTATTTACAATAACTAGGTTGTGCCGCTCACAGAAGTATAGCATCAACTTCCCGTTACAATCTTTATATCCATCCAGATCCTCAATGTGACCATTCATGTCACCCAGCAGAATAATGTCGGCGCCTTCTCGAAACTGCTTTATATCGTCATTGAGACACTTAACTAGACCCTTCTTTTCTTGCCTGCATTTGTCCCCTATCCCTAAATAAACTACACCAAGCCATGCCCTTTTAGCGGCCATTGTACCTGATACCGAGAGATGTTCCTTGCAAGTGGACTTTATTCTTTGCCAATTTTTTCTTTGATGTATCAGCATACCTTCCAGCTGCGTTCCTAGACGTAGCCAGTAATAAACGGTGGGTCTTCTAGATCCCTGAGATGTGTCCCGCATAGCACGTATACACCTACTTCTTCGTCCTTTATCTGCTGTTTTATTTCTTACCACTTCGCTCTCTTTCTACCGCTTTTCATGTTTATGCATCTGTTCCTGGTGTTAATTGTTTCTGTACTTTTCTTCCTGGACCTCCTAGTGGCCATTTTATTGGAGTCAGCCTAAAATTGTTACACCTTATACTTTGCTTCTACATACCCCTACATCCTGAGCCGCAGTGGACCCCCTAAAAAAAGCTACTGCCCGGCCTGCCAGGCGCCAGTCGATCACGATTCCTACCTTCCATTAAAGTGGATGTCATCTCGTGTAAAGCTTCCGCCAAAGCCTGGTCTATGCACTTCGCTGTTTAAGTCTACCACTTCCGAGCCCTTCTCCTGGCTTAACTTCCTTATCTCTCGATTAATAGCCACAACGTCCTTGGCAATTTCTCCGATCCGTCCTTTCACCTCCGGCACTGTGCACACCACGATCTGGATTTGCTGTGCTATCGCCCTTAAATCGTTAACTCCGTCCGCTAATCTTTCCACTACTTTTGCGGCTTCACCATTCTGGACATCATTTAGCACCGCTGCTACAACTACCAATTTGCGCTCTGCAACATTTTTAGAAAGTTCGCTTGTTGTCTTTCTCAGTACTGCGCCCATTGTCTTGCCTGGGAATGCCCCGACTGCTACCCGCTCATCACCATTTACACACTTCATTACAGTTCTTTTGCACCTACTCATGCTTGGGTCACCACTGATAAGCACTAGGGTATTCCCTTCCTCCCTCCTAACTTCCGAATTATGCGGCCTCCTATCATTGACTGGGACCTCATTCCTTGGGGTTAGCTTGTTCCCCTCCTCTCCATCGCCTCCAGACTTCCTAGCTGCCACGCGTGCGTAGCTCTTCCTGTCTGAACCTGCCTGACCTACTTTCCTATTGCTGTGCATGCAATTGCAGGCCCCATCCACGTGGCTGGCGCTGGAATGTCCGGCAATGTGACTTCGCATGGCAGTGTGAGCCATTTTTGCTTGCAACAATTCACTAAGCTGCTCTTTTAGTTTGCGCTTCTCTGCCTTCTCTACCTTTAGCTCTTTTTCTAGAGCATCCGTACTTAACGATAGGTTGGTATTCGCTTTGTCAGCCCTTTCCAGGCGTGCACTTAGTACGCAGAATTTGCACATACAAACTGCGCCTTCGGCCTCCTCTACACATTCGAACCGCATTTCTTTCAAGTTCACTGACGCCTCACACTCCTTGCATTTAACCTTCAGTTGCTTGGCCATCTTAGCAGGACTCTATTATTACTACCACCAAATGCTAGAAAAGAAAAACCATTTGCAACCACGTGCTCAATTAAAATCCTGCCTACGGCAAAATCCGATCACCTAGAAAAAAATACTAACCACCTGTATAAACTAGTGAACTCTAAAATGAGCCCTGCAACTCAATAGCTGCCTGCCGGAACAGACCATGCCGATAAGGTACTGACCTGTTCTCACGCGAGCATTTCACTTAACTAGCCTAGATCTAAAACTAGCCTAAATCTAAGCTCTCAAAATATTAACGGAAAGAACTCATCGATTTGTCGTAGTGACGGCGCTCTCGCAGTACTCCTCCGTCCGGTCCCGGTCACCGCGCCTGATCCGAAGAGCGCCGAAACAAGCGTCCGCACCGCACGGCTGTCAACTGATAACGGTCAAGGATGCATGAAGGAGGACGACCTCTGTCGGCTGACACAGGTATTTCTCATCAGCATGATAATATACTCCTGCCCTTGC